>VDFB02280961.1:0-22103 GCA_007258455.2 Sequoia sempervirens | reverse complement strand
TTGATTACTAAAAAAAGGCTTAAGCACGACAAGCCTCTATCCACTAACAAAAGAACATTTTCCCTCTCTTTGATGTGTGATTTACAAATTTAGGTTGAAGATCTCTTTAGGAGCAAGGTTGGAAAAAGTTGTCAAAGTTGTCACCTTTCTTGCAAGATCACATAAAGTCATCTATAGAGCAAAATTCAGAGATTTTAGACTTAGATATTTGACAAGGAAGAAACTATAGAAGATCACTAGAGGATACAATAATTTTAGACAAACCCTAATACTATGACTAAATCACCACCTTGGGTGCATGAGTCCCAAAATATCTATTTTCATACACTTTCAATAGATCCTAATTTACCAGTTGTAAATTCTAGTTTCTTTCAGAAACCCTAATCTTGGACTAAATCATCCAGTCTGGCATATTAATCCTAGTGAGCATTAAAAGTCAAAATTTTAGTTTTTTAGACCTTTTTCTTACTTCTTCAATTTTCTAGGTGCAACTTTGTTCATTCTTAGTCAGATATTATTATGATTTTGAATTTCATTGCCTAGGTCATTTAGTCATATTTTCATGATACATTTCATCACCTCCTTTCTAAGCATTACCTTGGTGGTGAGCCCCCCCTTTTTTCCTCATCACACACAAGGATACCTTACAAAAAATCTCTTTCTCTTAATACAATCCATAGATTGAGGTCTCTAGGGCTTCCATGAATGAACAAAGGTGAAATAGGATCCTTAGTTCCTTCTTTGAAAAGGTGGAACCCCTAATCCCTTGTGTTCAAGCTAAAATAAAAAATATGTCACTCAAGATTCAGGATGAGTGGAAGAAAGGATATAGTTTATAAAATAGAATGAAAGAAACAACAAAAGAGCTAAAATGAAGACAAAAGGAGTTCTCTGACATAATAGAGTGACAAATTTTCAACTATGAAGATTTACAAAATGAGCTATAAGAAATGCAAGGAAAATGGTCTAAAGATTTAGAACAAGAAAAATAGTTGTATGAAAGTTTCAAGAAAGAGAAGAATGAGATTAAAAAGGAATTGGCCAATGCTCAATTCCAAGTTCTAGATGAAAAGAGCTCCAAAGAGTCAATAGAGAAAAGACTCAAAAAAGAATGGAATAGCTACAAAAGTTGAAACAAGATTTATCTATTATTTCAAGTCTTCAAGAGCAAGGCCAAAAAGATATTAAACATTAAGAAAGTTGATTCTAGGAAGAACTCTAAAGTTCCTAGGTAGAAATTGATATAGAGAAATGGGTGAAGAAAAAAATTGAGTCTATTTTGCAAGCCAAGAGTGAAAAAGTAGAATGGTTGTACCTAATTTTTTTTTGGAACTTTGGAAGCAATTAATCAATTGAAGGACGATATAAGGGAAAATGAGTCTTAGGCTTAATAAGAGCAGGCTATGGCATGAAGGTCCGAATTTCTCCCTATGCTACAAAATTATATTTCTTCTATTAGGAAAAGATCAAGGTCACAATGGCATCCCTAAGACCTTCTCTAAGGTTCATGGCATATGAACATGATCTTAGTGCAAGGATTGGTCTTGTAGTTTATCAGATCTTACATTTAGTCACTCCTCATTCGATGGAAACAAATAACTTAATTATCAAGATCTATAAAGCTATTGAAGAGACTCTAACAAGCACTAGGATATGAGATAGAAGAGCAAACGTGAAGAAAGTAAATGAATTTATAATTTATAGTGATGCTACCCAAAGGGGTATACATTACTAGATTGCATTAACAAAAAAGGTAAATAGGATGAGAGAAGCTTTCAAAGGTTTGGTTCATATGGGACTGCCTTCTCTATTCTTGCCTGATGAAGCAATATTAACTGAGTAGTTTAAGGAGGCATTAGAAGGAAAACAATAGGATCAATCAACCCTTGAAGCCTTGATCCCATTTCCTAGAATGGAAAAGATTGAAGTAATACTCCTTCCAATGGCTTGACTTTACTTTCACATTGGAGTTGCACAAGAAAGATTGGGTAGGTCTCTTTTAAAGAGATACTCAACTTAGACTATGCTTTCGAAATGTTATATGTGTTGGTTCTATGTTCTAATACAAATTTTGGGTATTTTCATTTTATGTTCCTTAGGCTATGAGGATCACATGTCTCTTTTTTCCTCTTTTATGTTTATTATTCTGTTAGGTTCATGCCTTCATAAGTGCATGCCCCCTATGAGTTTCCAAAGACTGTAGAGCTTTCCTTTGCTCTATGTGTTTTTATATATGCTTTCTTCAGCTTTGTGGCCCCATAATTTTTTCCATCTTCAAGTTCTCCATTGTCAAATCCCACCATGTGTCATGCTAGTGCAATTTCCTAAAGGTCATGGAGTTTATTTATCACCTAAAGTTCACAAATGTGCCACATAGTGGTTGCACAAATTTTAATATTGCATCACTTTTGGGCATGGGGTGAGACATGTGATCACTTCATGGGGTTTTCACTAGGTACCTTGAGGAATTTTTGAAGGAAAAATTGCCATTGTACCACATAGCCTAAATTTTTTCATGTAGGATCTTATGGTGTTGGGAATGACATATTCAAAGAATGGTACCAAGCGTAGATGTATTTGGCCTTTTCCAAGCCTCTCAAATTCCAATGTCCACTCTATACCACTTGCCAATGCTCATAGATGACCATATCATATTTTTCTAATCATATTTTTTCATGACTATGCCCAGGTGGCTTTTATCTTATATTTTACTCTCTATTGACATATGCTCATGTTTTTTGTCATTTCACATCTTTTTGGATATAGTTTTGATGATTGATTCTTGTTAGTTAATATTCCAATGTTGGAGAGAAGCTTTCAACAATGTCATGATTCTCAATGAGCACATCTTCTAACATAGAAATACCTTCATCACATGTAGGGGAGGTATTAGGAGAAGCAAAATTATGATTATCATGATTTTCAATGCTTTCATCTTCTTCTATCACATCATTCCCACAAATAGGAGAGATAAGAGGGGGTGCAGATTTAAGGCAAGTGTCATTGTTTTCACTTTCTTGCACTAAGAGACTCTAATAGGTAGGAAATGTATTGAAAGAATGACTAACATGCTTATTGACTATTTTTTTTCTTTGCAAACTTGGAAAAGATAGAAAATAACATTTGTGAAAATTATTCTATACAAAATCAAAATGGAAAGAGACATAAAATGCAACGTAATTCCCTAGAATGAAATGTGTAAATACAATTTTTTAGACTCTAAACATGGCAATTTTTTTATTACACCATGAAACAATCTAAAAATGAAATGTTGTAAGTACCATTTTAAGATTTGACAGTACACTAAATGAAGCAAATTAAGCTAGTTTTAATGAAATCAATGAAACAAAAAATCAACAAACTAATGTAGATAGCTAACTGTAGCAAACATAATCACACAAATTATGTTTCTAATACTATAAAAGGTAGTTTTAGGTATGATCTAGGATTAATTCCGCCAAAGAGGCATATGAGTCCTAGTTAGGGTTTTTGAAGGGTTTAAACATTAAAAAATACACAACGCATAATTCCCAAAAAGTGGGAAAAACAACTTGTACTAGGACTAAATCCCCTAAAGGGGTGTATGAGTCCCTGATTAGGGTTTTTGCACCAAATTTAGAAAATTATAAGTGAGTGTTAGTTTTTCTATTTTTAATGATGTCTAGATAATATGAACTTATAGATTTTAAGTGAAATTCAAATGATGCAAGATGAATAAAAGCAACCTATATGCACTTTCACTAATACAAGATATACAAACCCTAGATGCAAACTAACTAATGCAAGACCTAATGCAAAGCTAATAGGAGCTAGATATAGGACTATGCTTCACTCCAAATTAGAAAAGAGATGTTATAAAAGTGAGGTTGACCAAAATGAAATGAAGAAAATGGTTGCTCTATATTTTGGGAGATAGAGCTAAAGGGGGACTAGGGTTCCTCCACCAATTTCCTTCAAGTTTCATTCAAGGAAACCTTAGAGATCTCAATCTAGGGATGAAAATGAGGGAAAGAGATCTCAATAAGGTGTCCTAGGGGTGTGATTAAATACTAAAAGGGGGTTCACCACCAAGAAAGGGCTTAGAAAGACAAGAAATGAAAGTATTATGCAAAACCTAACTAAGAGACCCGAGAAATGAAACTTAAAATTAGTATAACAAATTAAGAATGAATAGAGGGGAACAATAAGAGAGATGAGGTCAAGAAAAGCTTCAAAAGTTTGAGAATTTTAATTTTGAAGCTCTCTAGAAATCATACACTAGTCTAGGTAATTTAATCCTAGACTAGGGTTTCTGGGTAGAAACTAAAATCTCACAGTGACTGATTTGAATCCACTAAAGTGTAGGAAAAGTGTTGTACTAGGACTAATACACCAAAGGTAGTGTTTCAATCCTATTATTAAGGTTTTTTTGAAACTTTTATATCCTCTAGTGATTTGTTGTAGCTGCTCTTCTACCAGATCTCAAGGTCTAAAACACTGAATTTGGGCCTATAGGTGACTTTTCATGAAGATACAAACCTTGTGAAAACCTAACAAGTTTCCTCAAACTTGTAACTCAATCTTCAAAGGATCTTCAACCTCCATAATGCCTAGATCTACAATCACACATGTAGGGAGAGAAAAAAAACTTGTTGATTATCAGGGAATGGGGGTTTTCCTTAGTCAAACCCCATTTAGGTGATTAAACCTAATTGATGAGACAATGAAACATGAACATAAAACATGAAAGATGAAACTTGAACAATAATACCTTGAATGAAAGATAATGCCTTTGCATACTTGAATTGATCTTGAACAATACATCACAACACTCACTCCAAAGTGCATGCATGATGCATCAAGCCTTTGGCATGATAATGGATCTTGAATTATTGCAATAATCTTCCACAAATATGCTCTTGTGAAGTCTTTAAATGCTTGAATCTTGATTTCTTAGTTGAATTTGTAAACTTTCTAAGTGAAACTAAGTGAGAAAAGCTTTTATTTATACTTATTTATGCCAAATTTCTTGAAATTACAATATTCCAAGTTGACATCAGATCTAAGAGAATAAAATCCCACCAAGAATTTGAATTTAAAATAGGTCTAACCTAAGTGGGAATCATATGCCAGTTGTGGCATATGATTCCCAGTAGCTAAAACACTAGAAAAATATTTCTAGGAGTGTGTTATTTAATGTGCAATTTAAAATTAGGTCCCAAGTCCTAGGTGGGACTTATATACCCAAGCTGGCATATTAGTCCTAGATCACCAGATCTAGAACACATGACCCAAAACATTGAATTATGATTGGTTATTTGATATGTGTTGGGATGTATTTAATAAGGCTTGTGGATGCAAAATAGGGCCAATTAAGGCGTAAATAACATTGATTAATTAGTAAAGCCCTAGATTAATGTGAAAGTGTAAGGATATACTTTACAACACCCTATATAAGATGTAATTAGTTCTATTTAGTTTAAAAGGGGCCTAAACCTAATGTGAATATGTAACAAATATTACAACACTAGATCAAGGCAACATTAGGCAAAATTTAACATTAATTATTCCAAAATTAAGTGTGAAAATAAAAAGGGATACATTTTTTTACACTACAAAATGTAACCATGATGTCTTTTTCTACTGAAAAAACTCCTCAAAACTCTAATTTTTACAATCTCTTGAAAGTACCTAAAACCTTCAAGACATAAAAAACTAGAATCTTAAAAACAAAAAGGTTATTCAAAGAAATTTAGTATTCACATTGGGTTTGTTAGGGCTTTAAGCTTACTTATTCATCCCATTGACTCTTTCTCAATGAGGTGTCAATGTAGACATGTGTCTTTAGAGGTTTTGACTCACTTTTGACACATCTTCCTATGTTTTTTGAAGGAAACTAGCCACCACTCTATAAGTGAGGATTCCTATCTTGATTTCATGGAGGTCAGGTGCCTTATCTTTCCTATTTGTGTATTGCTTGTTGATCTATTTCATTGGTCAACTTTATGCAATCTTGTGTTCATTATTCTTATTATCTATTCTTGAATTTTTGAAATTATTTCATGGTATCAAAGCTAGATGAGGATACTCATAGGTCATGAGGTGAGTTCATTTTATTTTATTTATAGACACTAAAAAATTGTCCTCCCTGCGAATACTATTTTTCTTCATTAATCCTCTTCCTTAATAATTAAATACTTTAATTATTTGATTATTGTCTAATGTCACATTTCTATTGTTAATTAAATAATTTTAATTATTTAATTAATTCATTTTTCATTAATTAAATTAATTAATTTATTTATTTACCTCACTAGTGTCTCCTTTCCTCTATAATTTAATAAATTTTATTTATTTAATAATTATCATCCTTCTAGTATAATTAAATAATTATTTCAATTATTTAATTATTTAGCCTTTTCTACCATAAATTAAATAAATTTTCTTTATTCAATAACTTACAAATTTATCCTTTTCTCTCATTATTGAATTAAATCATTATTTAATTGAAAGGTCAACTTTCACATGTCTTCTATAATTAAATAATGTTGAAGATTGGACTTGTCTCCCTTGATAGCAATAGTCTAGGTAGCATCAACTAGATAGGTTGAAATGAAAATGATAGATATTTTTATATAAAACCAAATCAAAATGAATGGCTAAGATTAAAACCCAATAAGAATTGACAATCAATGGCTAAGAATGAAAGTTGCAGTATGAAATAGGGTTAGGGATAAATTAAGGAAAATATAAGAATGAATGAATGAGATTGAATTATAAAAATTATTCAATAAGGGTGAAAGCTGAATGAGATATGAAGAGATAGGATTGACACATATAAAGAGGTTGGCACAAAAAAAGAGAAAATTATTTAATTTGGGAGGGAAAGTGAATAACTAAATAATGAAACATTATTTAATTATAGAAGACAAGGGAGAAAAGGACAAATTAGTAAGTGAGATAAAATTTGTTCAATTTATGGTAGAAAGGCTAATGAATAATTAAATAATTGAAACACTTATTTAATTATAGGAGAAGGATGATAATAATTAAATGAATAAAATTTATTTAACTATAGAAGAAAGAGCACATTAGTGATAGTAATTAAATAAATAAAAAACTAAAATTTATTTAATTAATCAAAATGAATTAATTAAATAATTAAAATTATTTAATTATTAAGAAAGAAAGATGATTGATGAAGAAAAATGGTGTTGGGAGGCCTAGGACAACTTTTAATTATTATTTTTAAACATTATAAATAACTAGAATAATTAAGACCTATATGAATATAAATGAACTCTAATAATAATATCTCAATTATATGTTGTAGAATGTGTGGATGTGCATCTAATAAATATAAATTGTGGCTTTGAGAATTCACAAGTATATCTAATAAACTCAGGATCCAAAACACATGTGGATAATAATAAGTGACAGTTATATTTCAACATCTAAACGAATTTATGAGAAAAACTTTAGTGTCAATATAAAGAATAGATAATTTGTGGCTTTGATAACTTGTAGGTAAATCTAATAAACATCACATCCAAAACACACTTGAAATATAAGAAGTGACAGTTATAGTTCAAAAGGTAAACAAATTTGAGAACTCAGAGGTAAATCTAATCAACCAAAACACACATGAAAAATAAGAAGTCATAGTTATAGTTCAAAAGCTAAACAAATTCATCCAAATAAACTTTAGTATCAATATAAACAATAGATAAATTATGGTTTCATATACACATCCAAAATACATGTGAGAAACAATAAGTAATAGTCATAATTCAAAAGCTAAATAAATTGATCCAAATAAACTTTAGTATCAATATAAAGAATGGATAAAAATTATAAATTTGAGAAAAAAAAGAAAAATATTTATTTATTTGTAAATATTATTTTAAAAAAAAATTGAATACTTTAAAGTATATTTAATTTTATAATAATATATAATAACTTTAAATTGACACATTTAAATCATAATTAATTACATTAATAATAATAATTAATATGTTTGATTATTTTATTAATTATTTTATAAAAATATTTACATACATTAGATAGAGGGTGCCTCTAGAACTTACAATTAGAACCCAGTAAAGAAGCAAGCCTCGTGAAGAGGGCCGGCCCTTCTAAAAATCTCTTCCTCCTCTACAATGGGCGCCACCATGCATTGGATAAACTCAACGATGCCGAGCTACAACTTACAATTAAAACTGAGTATAGAAGCAAGCCTCGTGAAGAGGGGCGGCCCTCGTAAAAATCTGTTCCAATGTGGTCAGTTGTTTTCTGGATACGTGGAAGAGGCACGAATATCACTGCACACCAACATTCTTATAAACAAGTGAGCGAGTTGGCCGGAAAAATGGAGAAGCAGCCGCCTCAGATCTGGCGTTCCAGATAGTGCTATCATTCTGTATTGTTTCTCGAAAAAAACTACTTAGATTAAGAAGTTGGAGAGACGGAAGATAAACCTGAGAAGGAAGTAGAAGGGATGGAAGTACCATTGGATCCTGAGCGTACTACAGTAGTTTCATGGACGGACTTGAGAAATAAGTCCCAACAACAGAATGATTCAGAGTTAGATGAAGCCGATCACAACGAATTCTACATCAAAGGGAGAGAGGATAAGCCTGCCAAGGAGTCTGAACCCGATTCATCTGCAGGTGATGCAATTTGTGTTGGGACATCAGCTCAGCAAGAAATAGAAATGAGAGAAGTAAATGTATCTAATATGGCCGAGTCTTCTGCTCCTGAAGCCAGGTTGGAGAGAGCACTTAAGGATTTAGTAAATGTTGTTGCAGAAACCCGTCCACGGGAAAATGCTGTCAGGAACCGGTTGCCCACTAAGTTTTATAAAAGGTTGCAGGAGGTGACCGCCACGCATCTTGAGGCGAATCGTCAGACATTATCTGTAGATTTTATTAATCATGTAAAGAGTATTGTAGGAGGCTTGATGAAGCGTGATACTCTGAAGGTTTACATAATCAATGTAGCTAGAACTCATGTCGCCACACATGCCGCCGCACATGAGAGTCCTGAGTAGTCTTGTTGATTTCCCATGTCTTTGTTTGCTTCAAGGCTTCGTTCTACAAGAACATGGCCTCGAGTAGTCTTGTACTTGCATATAAATTCATTGGAATGTTTCAGTTTATTTCTGCAGATGAAGACGCCTCTTGTGCTCAATTAGTAGAAGGCATAGTACCCTGATTGGTTTCTTTATTCTGCTTGCTCTGAATGAAGAGTTTGATAAGCTATTGCTGCCCTATCTTTTAGGGACTGTATTACCTTGAGAAATTCCTTCTTTTTATTGTTGTTTGGTATCTTTTTCTTTCTCTGTTTTTTCTAATAATACCTCATTTCCTTGTCACTTTTAGAAATGTGATAAAAATTAAGTAAAAATTTCTCTTGCAAGGTTCGACTATTACCAATCTGGTACCTATATCTGAGACAAAAACATAGGCAAATAGCCATTTCCTTTGGGAAAACCCCCTCAATGAATCTTGTATAGTGTGCATATTTGTATATATTTAAAAAATGTCACAGATAACGACCTTTGATGATGTTGCAGGGATTTACAGCCTGGATGTGTAGGGAACAAAGATCCGTGGCCTGAAGAAAGCTCTTGGACTTAAGGTAGTCACTAGCCAGATCCACAAGGAAGTTGGGTATCAGATCTGACGATATAGAGCCCTATAATCTCTACCTTTCCTAGAGTGGTTGTATTGTCTATGCTATGCTCATTTTCAGAGGTACAGGCTATCCGCCAGGTTTACGATTGTAATAGTAACGCCCTAGATACCCAATAGCCCAAAATGGCATGTGACTTTGCAGATGATTTCAAATAATACAAAAGAAAGTAGGTCTCATGATATGTCTACTTATATTTGGCTCATGGATTTCTCTGGTTTGTATCAGCACCTGCGTGGAGAATGACGCTGGAAATTCGTTCGTTGGCGTGTTAAAGTTTGCACTGCTGATATCGTCGAACCCTAATTAGCCTTCCATGACTTTTTTCTGAGGTAATAGTAACAGAATTGAACTCGTTTTCTTAGTTCAACCTGGGTAGACCTTCAGATTTTCCTGTAAATTAATTTTAGCCATTATAATACACACGGATGTGATGTATCTGTGTCGTTCGATTCGTTCGATGGAAGCTTTTCATTTGAGGACAAATCGATCCCCGATATTAGTTCTCTGAAGGGATATGATATATTGATGAGATAAAGCAAAGATTGGAAGTAGTCTGTCCTTTAACGGTTTCTTTTTTGTCCACAGTATTGTGCTTTTTACCATATAAGAAAAGTGATTCTCATGCTTACATATCAAGAAGATGGAGAATTGCATGTCTGCTTAGTTACATGATGTATGACCAGATATTGACATTTTCTTTCTCAGATTCTTAAATCTCAATACTTAAAGAGTTATTGTTCTATTGGTTTTGTATGAACCTTGATGCAATATGCAAAGATAAATGCGAAAAACACAACAAATCCAACTAGCATTGTAGCGACTATACCTAAGAAATCATGCTTATATCCAAAATAATCATCCACAAACTGGTTTACTGGTTTGAACCCTTCACCAATCACTTCCAATTGATATGTGACATCTCCATGATACCGTGCGGAAATTAGACCATAGATAGTCCATGAAACAGGGCATATCCAGTAATACCAGATCCACCATTTTCAAATGTTTTGCACCAAATATAATACCCATTAGAAGTAAATGTAAATGAAACACAGTTACATTCTACGTACTGTTTTTCTCTGTCGGCTACTTTTGTTTCGTAGATATTGATAGTAATTTATTTAATAAGAAAACTTGATGAAGAGGATTGCATACCGGTTTGGGAATGAAGAATCGTGAGAATAGATTGAACAGGGAGTAAAGTGGTGCAGCCACAATTGAGGCTAATTGGTAGTTTGGTTAAATTGAGATTGTCATCAAGGTGAAGTACAGAAATGTCATGTAGATCAAAAAAGAAAAAATCACATTATGTTTCATTATTCTACACCTCTTATTGATGAGTGTCAATGAACCACGTTAGGTTTGGATCTCCATAGGTAATAGGACTTTTCACTATCTTTGATATATTCTAATTGTCATTGGTTTCTCACAATGGTTATCTATACATCCAAAGATTATTTAAAGCTATATTATTTCAGGTTTGATTCTTTGTACTTCTCCATACTTTGCTTCAATAGAATATATATGACAATTATTATTGAATTCTTACTAATCAAGATTATTTAAAGTTATAATATTTCACATATGATTTCTTGTATTTCCACTTCAATAGAATATATGACAACAATTATTGAATTCTTCTTAACCAAGATTATTTAAAGCTACATTATTTTACATATGACTCTTTGTACTTCCCCATATTGTGCATCAATAAAATATATGGCAATAACTATTGAATTATATTGTAAATTACATAAAACATTATTAATTCTAATTGAACACTAATTCTAACAATATCAATAAAATTGCCATGCACAACCCCATTATCATTAATGCTATGGTGGAAAAGTTGGAAAAAAATCAAAAGGGCTCGCTGGTCGTGGACTTGGATGCGGACAGAGGAAGGCCCCTACTTCTCCACATATGGTTCAAATCCTCAAGCATGGATTACAAGATATGAGTGAAATTGAAAAGGAATCCGAGGAGCTGATGAACATCTTGGAGTAGTGCTGTGGTGGTAGTGCTGTGTTGGTCGTCTCTAGCTTTTTGGAAGTCCTTTTTTGGACCTTATTGTCTCTTCTTTGTCGTCATTTCCTTTTTGGGACAGCCGTCTGTTTTTATTGGACTTTTTTTGCTCTATCTTTGTATGTTTTAACATTGTGGTTTCAGGTCCCTATAAATCCTATTTTTTCTGCATTCTTGGACTTACCCCTCCCTCATGGACCATTAAAAAGTGGATCGAAGATACAATAATCTTATTAAGTAAATTAGATAAAGTGAAAGTATCCCATGCCTACAGAGAAGCCAATAAGGTGGCTGATTACTTCACCAATGAAGGGGTTAAGAAGGGCGGGGAAAACACGTGGAGGAAGAATGACTACCTCCATTCTGAGGTGAAAGCGCTAATTTATTATGATTCAATACATGGAAGAGAAGTTTGTCTTAGTCATGATGAAGTGGATAAAGATTAGGAACGTCGATTTCATTAGATTTGATGGGACCGACGTCATTTTATTTTTCAAGAAGAGTCTCCGGCATACTTTTTGGGTGTTTGATAAAATATGCTTAAACGGGACCCAGAGCAACTGTAGGGTGTGGTATAACAGAGCTTTGAAGATGGGGGGAGAGAGAAAACGTGTGGAGCCGAGCAACTTTCAAGAGCATAGAAAGAATGCTAAAGCCTGGGAAAGAATTGAAAAGGGAGGTTTAGTCCTGTTTTTGGAAAAGCTCCATGGTACTAACGAGAGGATGCTGGACTATTTTGCCAAAAATTAGAAAAATGGCGAGATTGTGTTGTTTTGTAGGAATGTTAAGCTGAATGAGAAAATAATCGGTGAGATTATTGGTTTTTTGACTGAGGGTGTGAAATTTTATCGGGACCGTCGGTTCTCTGATGAAGCAGTCACAAGATTTCCTAAAAAAGACAAGGAGAAGGCTAAGTTGGTTAAGGTTGCCAATAGCTACTTCGATGTGGATTCCATTAAATCAATCTGTAGGAAACTTTTAAGAGTAATTATGGAGTATATCACGGTTTACGGGTGCTTCACTAGGGCATATGGTTATCACTTTGCCATTCTAAACCATTTCCATCACAAGGTTCGTATCTCTTTGCCTTTTTACTTATTCTCTTCTCTGAAGAATTGCCTTGATGAAGTTGAAAGAAACCCTAGGAGGACTTCTATTATTCACCCTGGTCTTGTCAGGCTAATCTTTGAGCATTATCAAAATCTACCTACTTTGCCTAAAATTGTTGATATTGGGGAATTGGATGATGAGGATACTAAAAGTAGTAGGGAGAACGACCCCCCTAGCCCCTCCTGCTTGTGCCCCTGTTGGTCCTAATACCATTGCTCCCCAGTCCCTATCTTTTCGGAATGCCCTCATGGATTACGCTTTGCTTTCATGTCCTAATCTGCAGCCTTTGCATGATTACCCTAGCCTAGGTTTTTCCTTGCTGCCCTGTCTTAATCCCGAGTCATCTCCTGGCTGCCCTACCACAGTTTGGTCTTTGGCTTTAAAGGTACCTCCATTACGAAATTAGTCTCGTACTCTGGGAATTCTATGGAAATTCTTTCTGATAAACCTATGGTTAGTAAAGAGTCGGCCTCCCGTGCCCTTGCATTTGGAAGATTTGGGAATGCCCCTAATGATTCCCCTAATCAGAATGAAATTAATTCTGCCCTAAATAAGCTCAAGCCTGAGGACATTGTGAGTGTGGTGGAAAAAAGTACGGATGGCCTTTTAACTATTCTCAAGTGGACCCAGAAGGAAGTATGTGATTTGAAAGGCCATAATAGAGATCTTAGCAACAGAGTCATGGATTTGGAACACAAGATTAGCTGAAGTTGTAATGAGAATGAGCGATAGGAAACCCCCTTACCAAGGAAAAGATAGCATTCACAGGAGGAAAGATTGACTAGGCTCGAGTGCAATATGTCCAAGATAGGCCAAAATATTAGGGCCATTGTGGTGAATAATCACAAAATTGCCAGGCACAACGCCATTATCATCAATGCTATGGTGGAAAAGCTCAAAAAAAATCAAAAGGGCTCCCTAGTTGTGGATTTGGATGTGGATAGAGGTTGCAGCAAATCTGTTGTTGAAGGGATTTCGACTCACAACTGAGCTAATACAAAGAGGAAGACCCCGACTTCTTCACATATGGTTCAAATCCTCAAGCAGGGATTACAAGATATGAAGGATGTTGAAAAGGAAGTCGAGGAGTTGATGAACACCTTGGAGTAGTGTGGCGGTGTTTGTTTCTGGCTTTTTGGCAGTCCTTTTTTTGGACCCTGTTGTCTCTTTGTGCTGTCATTTCCTTTTTGGGACAATTGTCTGTTTGTTTGGACTTGTTTTGCTCTATCTTTTGTTGTTTTAACTTTTTGGTTTCAGGTCCCTGTAAACCTACTTTTTCCTTTTCAAAAACAATTTCAATAATTTTAATATAATTTTAACACTAATATTAATTATGAATGCAACACTAATCCTAATTTCAACACCAACACGAATTTTAATTCTAACTCTAACCCTAACCTAACCATGTGAATCTATGCAAAGTGCTAACATTAACATAATTTTAATTTAAAATTAATTCTAATTAAGTAAACAATTATGGTTAAGGATAGGGTTGGTGTTACATTTAGGGCTAGGGTTCAATAGGATTACAATTTAATTAGGTTTAATATTAATTTAGGATTAGGGTTCAATTAGGTTTAATTATATGGTTAACCTAGGGTTATTGTTAGGGTAAAAGCAGGGTTAGAGTTAGCATTCAATTATAGTAAGGGTTAAGGTTAGGATAAGGGTCGAATTAGGATAAAGGTTAGTGTTAGGGTTTAATTAGAGCTAGGATTCAATAACTATTTAATTAGGGTTATAGTTAGGGTATAATTAGGGTCAAGATACATTACCATTCAATTAGGGTTAGACATCAATTAGAACTAGGGTTAAGATACATTAGGAGGATATCTGTTGGGATATTTTATATATATTATTAATAAATAATATATATGCTAGTTAGCTAAATTATTTAGAACAATGAATCATGAAGAAAAAAATTACATAATCAAATTAAAAGCATAATCAAAATTATATTATAAATTATGAAAATTTTATATCTTAATATTTTTTTTAATTAATCATAAAATTAAAATTATTCATTACAACTGTTGTTATGGTGAATAGGTGCACATACAATTGGAATCCATCAAACTGCATAATTTTACAATTTTACAGTCAAAGGAGACACAAACCCTTCCCTTGATGCCACCTATGCTTAATTCTTAAAGAGTATTTATGCGTTAGCCTTGTGGACAATACCACCACAGTAGAAGTGGATCCCACTAGTTATACCACCATAGTAGAAGTGGATCCCAATAATTCCCTAACTTTTGATAGAAACTACTTTAGCAATCTGAAAGAGAAGAGAGGACTCTTATGAATTCTATCACCCAAAATTTTATTGATAAGCAGATGAATATAAAAGGTATCAAAATTCAAGAACTCCATTAAAAATGTACTGAAATCAAGTTATAAAAAGCGAGGTAAAGGAGGAAAATGAAACATTTGTACTGCCTTCACATCTAAACTTGGATTTTGAATGGATTATGAAAGCTTCTATATATGACTTTAATGTTCCTTATTTAGCTAAAGAATGCAATAGCCACCCACCAATGAATTCAAGGTATTTATGCATGCATGTCAGTTGAAATCTAGAACTCTTTAAAATGGAGGAGTGCTTGATAATACCTCACGGTGGATCGACATGGAAGTGAAATGGCTTTAAGCCAGCAAATATTCAACACATGTTAATGATTGAATTACAAATTATTTAATCAAGTTAAAATTATTTAATATATTTTAAAAAATAATCAAAATACCCCATATGGGTTGCCAACTTGCACTGGTGTCTATGTAAAACAAAATCAATGAAAAGATGTCCCTATGGTCATCATCTACACCAAACAATTTGATTGTTAAAATATCATAATTTTTTTGATATATATGTTCATTAGAAAAACACATTTAAAAAAATGTTATAAATTCAACATGTACATGTATATTTATACCTGTGTCAGATGATCTACTAATGTTATAATTAGGTCCATAACATAATTGACAAGAACTCGTACATACATGAGGTGTCAAAGTAGGTGGAGTGGTACTAGGAGCAGCTCCATTTGATGCTCCTCCATGCTCTCACCCTCTAATCCTAGCTGCCATCTCAAAAGTTTGTTTACTGAGGTTAGTTGCGGGTGCACTCAAAGCTCCTAGTGCAAATACCACCACATGATGTTGTATGGGTGCAGGAATGACAGAAAAGGGAATATTGAAAAGAGGTTGAGTAGGTGTGGGTCTTCTTTGATAAACCTGTGCCCCTAACCTCTATTGTGGCATGTTGCCACCAACACCCTAAAATAATTTGAAATCAAAATAATTGAGTATTTGGCCCAACACAAAATTTGTATATAATTTTCTCAAAAAATAGAGAGGGACCTCACAATTAGCATGTGGTGAATGATCAAATACCATCCACCATCAATCACAAAAACTAGTAGCCATCTGTGGATGGCTACACCACCTCATTGATATTTTTTGTTGTTGGAATTGGTTGGTTGCTGATGGGGTTGAAAAAATATGGAGCAAGATGGGTTTTTGTCATTTTAAGGTCAAGGATCTACCTATAGAGGAGACCATTAGAATAAAACTGTCTCCTCTCCTCTCTCCATTGTTGATGACTTTCTAAGTTCACATCAATGGACCTAAAAGCATCAAATGACTTAGGTGGGGTGGACCAATGCTTCATTTTGAATTGCATTGATTTTGTCTTGAATGGGTAATATTATCGTTGATGCAAGCTCGCAAGTGAGCCTCGTTGGATCTAGGGGAAGAGGTGGAGGTGGAGGTGGAGATGACAGGTGTTGAGGTGAAGGGGGCCGAGATGGGGGATTGAGGAAATCCTCAATATCAGAATTATCTATGATGTAAAAGTGAACAAGGAATAATGAAGTTTCCCCTTAAATTCTATTTTCTTAAATCCCCTTAATCCACATGTCACCTTTTCTAGATCCATAAACGATGCTAATGGAATGAGTTTCTCCTAAATTTAACACCTCTTGAAGTCATCTTCATAATTTCTTATTGGATGATAAAACTATGACTATATAAAACTATGCTTGTGGTTATGATGATATTGAAATTTATTTTGTGGTTTTTATATGGAGAATGGTTTCGTATAAAATATTTATTGAAATATCACTCAAACCAATTTATGAAATAAAAGTTACTATACATACTTGATGTGTATTGTGAATAATGCAAACTATGTAGGTGTAGCCCTCTTATGTGACCTAGGTGTGTAAGGAGAAAATGTGGTATGAGATCATGATATGAATTTTATGATCATCTCTTGAGAATGAGATGTGGTTTTTCTACCTTTGAAAAAATAAATAATTGTTAATGTGATGTGAAGCTCTGTTAAGTTAAAATTAAATTAGGAAAGTATGGATTGAGTATGGTCCTTATAGGATTTGCTTAATGGGTCATAATAGGGGGATGATGTAGGAGCATCCCTAGTTGTAAAAAGAAACAATCTGGTATCAACCAAAACATTTCTTTTTATTGCATTGTATTCAATGAATGTTTCAATATTTCATTCCATTTCTATGCATTTATTGTTTCTGAAGCATACTTAAAATTAGGATATAACATGGCTACCTTCGGCTCTATCTTTCTCCTGTTTTAGGTCATTGTTACTTATTTTTTAGAAAGTTATCACTCTAAAAATTTCGATGTTTTCTAATTGACATTTAGAGGCTGGCTTGGTCGTTATAGTATTGGACCTATTCCTAGAATCATCTGAAGAACACAAGGTCATCTTAGTCCCCTCTATAATAACCTCTCTCACATCTTGCTATATCTCTAATCTAATTTTCCCTACTAATTGGCAAAGTTTTAGATTGATGAAAAAGCATCAATTGCATACACTATAAAGTTGTAAGGTGGTGTATATTTTGTTAGGTTCATCATGCAACCAAACTGACAGTTCCAACACATATAGGTGAGTAGGTTTATGCTAGGCAAGGTTCTTTTTTGCACCCTAGCATGCTATAACATTTTGGGCTACATTGCACTAACCATTTCTCTTAGGAATAAAGCGTGAAAGGGGTGAAGTAAAATTTGACAAGTTGTTACTCCTGAGTACACTTAGAACCATTTTTTTCTAAAGGAATTTTAGGTCACATAGGGGTGACCTAATATATCTCTTGGTTTTTCATATCTCCAATCCATTTGTTCACGGTGATGAGTTTTTAGTTGATGGAAAGACCATTAGATGCATGTAATGTAAAGTTGCAAGGTGTGTAATTTTTGTTCTATTCATCATGTGACCAAACTAACAGTTCCAACATGTATGGATGGGTAGTTTTATGCTAAGTGAGGTCCTGTTTCACACCCCAACATGACAAAACATTTTTGGCTACATTGCACCAATGATTTCTATTAAGAGATCAAAGTGCGAAAGGGTATCAAACTTTAATGACCTATTACTTAGAAACCGTGCCTCTTACAACCATTTTGTTTGAAGGTATAGGGTCATGTAGTGCCCCTATGCAATAACCTCTTTTTCATATCTCCAAGTCATTCCATTACATAGCGGCAATGTTTCGGATGTTCCAAAAAGTGTTGCATTTAGTAAAAAGTTATTAAGAGGCATTGTTTATATTCTTCATCTCCTAGAGGTAAATTGATAATTTTAGTAAATTGATAATTTTATCAAGTTGGGATCGCTATTAGAATACTTCCAATTTATGATGTTTGGTCAACGTAGGAGTCCTTATAATCTTATGACTGAATGACCTACACAAAAGAGCTAGTCTCATCTATTGATTGAACTTAATGCAGTCATAAACAGTTTGGTCAATATAGGAATATATTTTATTTAGATGAAGGAAAGTGTGGGCATGAATAATTTATCTATAAATTTGAAGTAATGATTGACCAACTAGAGGATGGGTACTTGAATATACTTCAATACAATTATTGGAAACATAGTGTAAATTACTTGTACTCTGTCTTGTATAAAACTTGATTCCATACCTATATGCCAAAAATATGTCACCCAAGACCACAAACAAATACTAGGGTAGGAAAGATAATAATTAACCAACAAATATAGGTGAAATGAGTGTGAAATAAGTTATGAAGCACAATACACTTGGATTTTAAATATTTGAAGTAAACCATCTACAAATATCCATTCAAGCTTGTCATTCTATAATGGAGGTAACATATTATTATTGAAAACTCAAAATATAAACATACAATCCTTTATTAGCTCTTTTTCCTTATGTTTTCATTACATGCTTTAGAGATAAACATCTTAGCATGTTTTGAAGAACTTCATTTATTTAAAGGAAATAATATAAGAATATTTTTGTAAGAACATTAGAATAACATTTTTATCATTTACAGTTACGTCAATTAATTAATTAATTATTTTAATAATCATTTATAATTCAATTATGGACACCATCAATAAAAAAGGTATGTATTAAAAAAATAGCCATATAGACTTACAAGAATTCCATACACGGACATGCAATGTCATGTTTATGCAATACAAAATATTTGTCCAAAAATGCCATGTAGGCATACAACAAAGGACCCTAATAAATAGCCATTCCCCTCCACGTGAAGAAAATAGACCACTAGTGGCCTTTGATCATTGGGGGGATGGAGGTGTGTATGATGGTGGTCTACTTCTAATTTTAGTGTTGGACCTCCTATTTAATTCTTCGTGTAGTCATACCTATTACATTAAAAAGTATAGACATTAATATATATAAATTACATTATATAAAATGAAATATTTAACAAAATAATCACTTACTACCGCAAAATGTTCCCTCTCCTCGTTCACAATAGAAACACACTCATTCTATGGCATTTCAAAGCCCTATAGAAACTAACCAAATATAGATTAAAGTACAAATCAATAATCATTTGTTTTTTCAATAATAAATAGTTAAAACAATGAATGTAATTTGAATTTTACTAATCTTCCACATACCCTTGTCAAAGGAATCGAGCTCTCTATTGTAGTAGAGAAACCATGCTCTCTTTCCCTATCAATATCAAGAGGAGTCTCTACATGCATCATATAAAAATAGAACAACATTGTTCAATTACAAAAACTAGAAGAGTGATGGAGGTCATGGCTTATAATGTATGACATATAGACAACAAAATTTTGAGTACCTATTGAACTATATATTGCTTCATAGTTTAATATGTGGTTATTGGACTATTGTGTTCCTTGGGATATGTTAATGAATCCAATTCTATTTCAAAGATCTTGTTTTATGATAATTGAGGGAGATATTATATTGAAGTCCAAAGGAACTTTATTATTTTATAGTGATAGAAAAACCAAAGGAAACAAGAAGGAAATTTTTTGTGATTTCTATACAAGTGACATGTTTGTTTTGATAGTCCTAGGGAAAATTAGGAACACAAAATGAAATTTTGAAGATACTAATATCTAATACCTTTTCAAAATAGAATAGAATAATAGCAATGGAAAAAGGAGAAACAGTGCATACTAGTATGAGTAATAAGAGCCATGTAAGGAACAAAAGGAAAAATCATGATAATTGTCTTTATAAGACATGTGCATAATAGACATGAATCATTTGAAGGACAATAATTTATAGAATAGTAAAGAAAAAAGTTCATGAAGTGACCAAATGAATGGTGTAAAGAGTGAAAAAAGAGGATAGGACAATATGATGACAAGGCCCCTATCAAAGCCATTCATAAATAAAATGGTGAAAAAAAGGTTGATAGAAGAGAGAAATATTGTCTAGAGAACCAACAAAACAAAGCGCAATGCACAAAATCTATATTGGAAAGTTTCTAAGTTGACAGGAAGAAGTTGACAAAGGAAAAGGTTGTTATATGGGCATCTTGCATAGTAAGGGGTCTCATGAATGATAAGAAGAGGTTGTAATAATAGAAGGACAAATGATAGAGCAATGTTATAGTTAGGAGAAATTAGAACAAAGGATAGATTATCTTATCCTCTTGAATGTGGACACAATATCAATATATTAGTAAGAGTCTTCATGAGAATTGAAATTGAATGTCAAGGGTTTGCATGTTTCATGAGGGAAATTTCAAAGTAAAGGATAGTCACAAGATGATAGTCGTAGGGACAATCATATCATGTAAGAAAGGGACAATATTGATTACATAAATAAGTCATGAAAACATTTGTTGATGTGAAGTGTGAATAATCTTTGAAGTGGGGATAATATTTATGGAAATAATGTAAAGAATGATAGTCACATGTATTTCAATACCAAATAATGCTTCAAGGGGCAATTGTGGAAGATGATTTTTTATGAGGAGAGACTTCATATGTTTTGAACCAACATACCTCAAGGTAAAGAGTGCATGACAGTCATGAATGTGGTGGTAGTCACATGAAATCCAATGCTACAAGATAGTCTCATAGGAGAAGCAATACATTTAGTACAATGGTATAAGCGGAGCATGCATAGTTTAGTATTAAAGGATAGTTTGAAATGAAAATTCCCTTTTAATGATCATATTCATAGAGGATAGTCCTTGTGAAGGGATAGAAAGAGGCCACATATAGTCCTTGAAAATGCCCTTTTAATGATCATATTCATATAGTCAAGAGAGAAATCTAGAGTAGTTCTCAGTGGTGTCAAGCACTTGAAAGGTATAAATGAAAGTCTATAGCCATAACATGAATGCAATAACATAGTCACCATGATAAGTATTGTCAACATAGGAAAAGGGTAGTAATAAGATAAATATCCCAAGCAAAATTCATGAGCTCAAAATTGAGTAGAGAGATGTGATTCCACAAGCTAGTGATGAAATTTAGGAGGATAAGAAATGAATGGTATGCTACAAGCTAGTGATGCTACCAGCCTATATTTTTGGAGGTCAAAAACATGAACAAATTAAATTTATAGATCATGAAGTGTATAACAACCTAAAATCAAATTAATTAAAAAATTACAAACCATACTTACAAACTATCTAAAACCTTTAAGTCATTAAACATTATTCACTTATGAAATACAATTTTACTATTTTAAAATTATAAATAATTTGTATAACTTGAGTGAAACTTTGATGACCACCTCTATTGGAAAGTGTTGTTGTCAAAGCTCCAAGATTAACCTATTCAACATCCAAAATGAGATATAATAATACTGTTCATATATTATGTAGCTATTCACATGTAATATTTATAATTCTTTACTAGTTACATACCTCTACAATAGATGTGGTTCTGAAATTATAGGGAGGTGGAGGACCGTTGAAAACACAGTGAACACTATGATCTTGAAATTTCATTATAATCATTCAACTAATTTAGTAAATCTGCATTT
>VDFB02280960.1:0-26763 GCA_007258455.2 Sequoia sempervirens | reverse complement strand
CCCTTTCTATCCCATTCTCATCATGCTGAGCTAGGACCAAGGGTTGTTGTTTCTACACAGAGGATTAATGGCTTTCTTGGGATCGACGGCATGAGGATCGACAGTGTGAGCAGATATTCTTTGATTATGTTGAAGGCTTCCTCACACTTTTCATCCCATTTTTACGCTACTCCCTTGTGAAGTAGGTGAGAATATGGGTTTTGCTTATCTGCCAATTGTGCTATGAATCTATGGATGGATTGAATCCTGCCTTGGAGACCTCTCAACTATTTTAATGTTTTGAATGCCTCCATCTCTAAGGTTGCTTTCACTTTTGCTTGATCTATTTCAATACCGCTCATTGACACTATGTATCCCAATATCTTTCTTGACTATATGCCGAAGACACACTTCTTTGGATTTAAGCAGACCGTGTACTCCTCTAGCCTATTGAAAATAGCACTCAAGATTGCTATGTGATCTCTCCTCTTCCTAGATTTTTCTAGTATGTCATCAACATAATCTTCAATAATTTTTTGGATCATGTCATGGAATATTAGCATCATGGCTCTTTGGTAGGTGGCCCCAGCATTCTTTAGGCCGAATGACATCATATTCCAGTAGTAAGTCGCCCATGGGCAAGTGAAGGTCATTTTGTGTTGGTCTTCTTTAGCAATCATTATCCGCTTGTATCCCGAGAAACTGTCCACCAAGGAAAGCATTTTGTGTCCTGCTATCATGTCTGCAATCATGTCAATGTTGGGCAATGGGGAATCATCTTTTGGACATGCTTTGTTTAGGTCTCTAAAATCTGTGCAGATTCGAATGCCCCCATATGGATTTGAGACAAGAACCAAATTTGACACCCATTCTAGATAGTCAATTGGTAGTATAAATCCTTTATCTAGTAGCTTTTTTAATTCCATCATGACTAACAAAGCAATCTAAGGGTGCATTTTCCTTCATTTTTGTCTGACAAGTTTTTCTTTAGAGTAGACTGCTAAGTGATGGACCACAATCTTTGGATAGAGTCCTAGTATGTCAGCATAACTCCATGAAAAGTTGATTTGTTTCTCTCTCAAGAAGGCTTCTAGGAGCTCTTGTTCTTCTAATAGTAATGATTTTTCATAGAATGTGATGTACGGTGTCTGCTCTATTCCTAGGTTGACTAGATTACATTTTTTGGCTAGGACTACTAATATTTCCTGATGAATAGCTCTATGAGGAAGATTGAATCCCCCATCCTTGGGTGCCTCATAGAGGTTTTCACCATTGGATGTATCCTTTATTTTTACTTTTTTTGGGTCAAAGAGTGCCACAGTGTGGTTTTCACTCAAGGAACTAGAGATTATTCATAGTTTTTTGCTTTTGTGACTGAGGGATTCAATCATTTCCCCGTAATATTCTTGTGTGTCCAACTCAATGATGAACCCTGCTTTGTGATCCGCATATGGAATATTGTCTCATATTCTCATGAATTCTGAGAGTGCCTCATCGGTTTTGAATGTGTCCAAAATTGGTGATCCTTGTTGGTCATAATCGATGAGTTGTGGGTATAGCAGGAAGATTTCATGGTTTTGATGGTCAGTGGGCTCAAATGACATAGTACTAATCATGAGAAGAGTGGTATCCTCGAAGAGCATGGGTAAGTTGGTTGTGGGATCTTCATCATCACTACTACTACATATGTTAGTTATGTCAAATGTGAAGTTGTCTGAGGGTAGGACAATAGATATAGGCAATTGTAGGGCAGTTGTCATTTGTTGAGGAGTTTTGACCTTTTTAACTGAGGGATTTTGGCCATGTATGATTATGCTTGGAGGGGTACATCCAAGGCCAAGATTTCTCATTCGTGTCTCCAAAATGATGGGTATTAGAAGCTCATTGTCATTTTTCCCTAGTTTTTGGTTTCTATCATAGTCCATTGCGAGCGTCATTTGCAAACCTTTGTTGTTGTCATCCATAGTTAGATCAGGTACTATTATGATATCTTGGTATAGGAGATGGGATGGATCCTCCTCTATTAATTCTTAGTCAAGATCTCCCCAACTTCTAAAGTTGGAATATCCCTTAGAGGATGTTTGGGATGTGGAGGCTTCATTTGATGGTGGTTGTCCTCATGATCTGGGAGATTGTGGTAACTCTCCTACCACAAAAGTGTTTTTGGGAATTGTATAGATTCCACAACCATTATCCTGGATAATAAGCTTGATGTCAGAGATGCCAGCGATGGTGGGAATGGCAGGTATCTCTATCGCAGAAGTGGAGGGGAGAGTGGTTGGATCAATGTATGGCATAAATGGGCCTTCATTATTTTGAGCCACTTGGGGAATTTATAGTATTTGGCTTGTAGACTTGTAATAAGAGAATGGTTCAGGATCCCCATGGATTGTGACCTCTTGGCCTTGATATGTGAATTTGACACATTTATGAAAGGTTGATGCCACTGCTTGCATCCCATGAATCCACAAATGTCCCAAGATAATATTGTATGGAAAATTGAGGTCTAGGACCTGACAAGTAGGTTCCATAATTTAGTTTGCCCCACTTGGATAGGGAGTTGGATAGTGCCTTGTGTTACTCTCTCTTAATCATCATATGCTCTGATTGTAATTCCTATTACTTTGTCTATGGTATCTTTAGAGATTCCCAGATTCTTTATTAGTTTAATGGAACAAATGTTCAACCCTGCACCTCCATCCACAGAAACCCTCTTGACCTTGTTCTTATACACCAAGACCTCCAAATGGAGTGCACAATTATGAGATGGTTGCATAGGAAAGTCCTGATGGGAGAATGTAAGGAGGTTTGGAGTAATGATATTTCCAACCATAGCTAGGAATTATTTCACATCAAGATCTAGGGAGATGGTGGATGAGGCTAATGCTTCTTCAAGGATTTTCTTGTGGGAAAATGAAATTCTTAGCAAATCCATGATCGAGAATTGTGTTGGGGTTCTTTTCAACTAATCAAGGACATTATAACTACTAGGAACAGATTTGGGGTTGGGTGTGAGTGCTCTATTTGGCTGAGATGATCCTACAATGGTAATTTTGTCACCTCTTGTGGTAACTCCACAATCAACATGGACTCCTTTGATGGTGATGGTAGCACAATAGTCATCTAGTGATGCGACAACATGGTCGTACACATGATTGATGCTTTTGAATGTTTCTTTCCCCTTGTTGTTATTGGTGCCTTTGTTTTTATGGTTTGGCATCAAATTCATGTATATTTTGAGGTTCTGATTTCTAGCTAGCTACTCCAAGTTTATGATTTTTTTATCAATGATGTATTGGACTAGCTTCTTCAACCTCATACAGTTGTTAGTGGTATGTCCTTTGATTTTGTAAAAGTCATAGAGCTAATTTTTTTTATACTAGGGTGGTTTCATGTCTGGTTCCTAATAATTCTCATCGATGGGAGCCTTGGGAGCCTTGATGAGGTTTTTGTTTATCAATGTCTTCATGATAACCTCGAGTGGTTCCCCAAGGGAAATTTACTTATGCTTGGGGGAGTTCTTATTTTGCTGGGATGGTCCCCTTTGATCGTTGACATTATTGATCGCTTGATTGTTTAGCTGTTGAGTTACATTGTTGGCTTGGTGATTGTTTTGATGGTGATTTTTAGGATGTTGTTATGGTGTAGGTGTGTCTTGTCGAGGTGCACTAATGATGACTTTAGCATCGAAAACACCATCATTGGTAATGTTTTTGTTTCTTTCCCATGTGCGAGGTTTGTTATTATAGCTTGAAGATGAGTGGTTTCTTTGTTGATCGGGATATGTTCGTGTCATTGGTTGTGTAGCAAGGGCTCGTTCAATGTTGAGCACCTTAAAGATCAACTAATCATATGTGGTGATCCCTTGGACTTTGAGATGGAAATCCAAGGAACTATCGATGTTGGAGATGATAGTGCACACTTGTTGTTCTTCTGGCATGGCCCATTTGCTTTGATTTTCCTTAGATCACCATCGTTGTAGGAATGAAGCAAATGATTCATTCTTTCCTTGTTTTAGAGTTGATAGTTCCTCTAGACTAACATCCATCGCAATATTGAATGTGTAATTTTTGATGAATGCATCTACAATTTCTCAGAAAATTTTTATTCCTGGAGGGAGATGAGAGAACCAGTCTATGGCTTGGCCTACCAAACTTCTAGGAAACAACCACATTAGATAGGTATCATCATATGCAACTTCCATGCAATTAACCTAAAACTCCCTACTATGATCTTCAAGGTTTCTCGTCCCACGATATTTGTCAAATTTTGGGATCTCAAATCCCTTCAGGAATGGTTTCATTACAAGGATCCTATCTAATGGATAAGGACACAAGTTGTTGGGTGTTTTTGTGGTTCGCTCTGACTGAAGATCAAGCACTTGTTATGAGAGAAACTTGATTTGTGTTGTCGCATCATTTTGTGGATCAGGGGGTGGAATGAAAGTGTTTTGAGGTGCTTCAATTATTGTTTGGATGGGTGGATTGGTTGGTATGTTGATGAATGGCATTTGCATGTGCTGATGTGCCAAATATGCCTACAATTGTTGTTGTACCAAGAATGCTTGTTGTAGGTCTTATTGCTATTGTGCTATTAAGGCCTATTTCTATGCTTGTTGTTGTTGTTGAGCCAACAATGCTTGTTGTGGAGCTGCTAATTGGGCTGCTTCTTTCTTTTCTTGATATTGCTTCAGTGCTTGTTGATATGCTTGTTGTTGTGTTGCTTATTGTTGTGCAAGATACTACACTTGTTTTTCTTGATATTGGGCTTTGGCTTGAGCATGTGCTTGAGCTCGGGCCTAAGCCTGAGCCTGAGATTTAGCTTAAGCTTGAGCTTGAGCTTGTGCAGCTTGATCCTGTGCTTGTTCCTATGCAGCTTGCCCAGCTTGTGCAACTTGTTGAGCTACTTGGGATGCTTGTTGTGCTTTTTGTTCTAATAAGGCTTGAACTTGTGCAGCCTACTGAGCTTTTTGTGCTTGTAGCACTTGCTATGTGGCTTAGGTGGGTTGAGTAGCTTGGGAAGCTTAATGAGCAACTAGTTGTGCAGCTTGTCAGTTTTGGATTTTTTCTAGTGTCTTCTGATAGGCAGCCTACTGAATGGCTTGCAATGCAATACTATATTTGTTTGATGTGTTTGAGTTTGGTGGTGGTGGTGGTGGAGGTGGATTTGGAATGGTGGTTGTTGTGGTGATGAGAGGCACCGTCGTATTGATGTTTGGGATTTGAGTGGTGGATGGTGCGATCGATGTGTTTGGTCCTTGTGAGACCATGTTTTGAGGGGTGATAGATGAGGTGTTGTTTGTTTGTGATATTGGGATGGTTTCCATCTGTTGTTGTGATATCGATGGCAAGAGGGGAGGATTTGATGTGATTCCTTGATTAATGAGTGGGGGAGTGTTTTGAATGAGCGGTGAAAGTCATGGTAGCCCCAAACCAAGAGGTGAGACAGATGTTAATGGCAATAGTTGGAGTGGTGGGAAAGTGAGTGGTAAGCTCCCTTGGGGAAATGATGATGATGTTGGATCAAAAATTCCCTCCAGTCCAAATAGGTCATCTTCTCCTTCTGAGCTCATGGGGAGAGAGGTTTGTGCTATTGCATTAAATGATGATGATGATGGGTTATTGTGAAAGGTGAGGAGGACATATTGATGTAATGGGTTTTGGGGGATAGTTTGACCCAAGATTGTAACACCCTGCCATGCAACCCCAAAGGAAACTATCATACAAGCATTTATGGCACAATTTTTTTTTTAAGAAACTAATATGCAACAACATACATCACATGAAATATAACAATATAAGTAAAACATAAACAAAGTTCCTTGGGGTTACATAACTACATTACTTTTCATATCAACATCTTTACATTACATGAGAGATAGACATACACCAATAACCAAATGACCTGAACATGGATCATACATTATCAAGACAAAGATACATTGCTCAAGGTTAACATCAATACAATGATGTTTCCCAACATGTATGGGAAGAGTACAATAACATGGAACAAAACATCTGAAATGTAGGAATACAAAGCTACAAGTCGGGTCCATCTCTAGCACATCCTTGGAATCACTGCATGAGGAACCACTCTACACATCTGGAGCTTCAGATGGGGACCCAATGGGGTACATAACACATTCCACATGACCACCCTCATGCTAGGAGTAATCAAGAAATATCCTCACCCAAGAAGTCAAACCAACCACTGGTAACAAGACTCCACAAGGATGAAAAATCATAAGATAACGACCCATAACATTGCCAACACATAACCACAACAAGGGTAATGAAAAACTCACCAAGAACCAATTGCCAATATTATAGATCAACACTAAAGAACCATAAGAGGTGCCAACAACTATAGGGTCCAAAGCCTTCAAAAGAGATCACAATATCAACCAACAATAAATATCAAAGTACCTTTCATTAACATCAATAAACAACAATGATAATAAACAATTCCAGAGGCAACAAGAACAAGGGAAAATAAAGGGCACAGTGGGAAAGTGTCATCGCATGGTCTTACATGGATTCATCAGACTACCTATTATTAGGAGTCGTCTCCATCTATGGTTATCTAGACATCCTATCTCAGGGTGTCGCCCCATAGGGTGACTCATGTAGAGCCACTTACCTTTCGTAGAGACAAGGTAGTGACCTTACCAACTAGGTCTTCCCACCCGTCCTTAGCCTTTGAGAGTGCTAACGACAGGGATGAGGTGCATGTTTTTATCTTGTTATGTTATTACTACCCAAACCCTCTAATTAATTAATTATGTTATCAGTTGATTAAACTCACAATGGGTTATCCCAAACCAGCCACTTTGGGCATCGACCCCCATTGAGAGCAACTCCCCCTTACTAGCAGCAAAATCTCAAAATCACAATCGGGAAGCAAACTTGCACAAGATGACAAAACCAACCAAAATATCAAACACCATGTGAGGCATGCACCATCCCATGCTAGAACTTCATAGAAAGGAAAACCACTTTTTCAGGTGCAAGGCTTAACCCACCAACATCAAATTGAACGTAAGAGTAACCGTTCCAAAGGAACACATAAGAAGGAGTAATTACAAAGCAACATTTTCTTTCCTCACCTCTGGAAGCCCAAAAGAATGACTACACAAGAATTCACAATGAAGGTAAGTCAAAACAATACAAATCTCCAAGTAGATTTCCCCTCATGAAATCAATATGTAAAATCTTCCCAAAACGACATAACTCGGGAGAAAGATACACCAAAGGAAACCACTAAATATCAATTCATCCAGATAATCAGGCAAACATGATAACACTTACAAGTAGAAGACATACTTCATGAACCACTAAAATCAACCATTGGATTTATTGACACCTCAAAATTATAGAGAGCATTTAAAATAAAGAACTTTATTTGATTTATATGTCAATTATGGATTCGTTTTAACCATTAAATAAGCTAGCTAAAGTTACCTAGAATCCACTCATATTATTCAAGTTAACAAAGCTATCGCACAAAACAAATAAAGATTACTATATTTCACAATACTTAATCCTTGTCTATGATACCAATTAGTTTAAAGTAAAAAAAAAAATCATTATTTAAGAATACAACCAAATCATCTTTAATGATATCAAATACAACCATTTAACTATACCCTCCAATTATCCTATTAGCATTATCTACACGACCAACAAATTCCATTCACTTTATTACTTATCCATTTTATTAAAACTATTTGTAGTATTTTACTCTCACCCCTAAATCTAATGTAAGCGGCGAATTCAATTAAGCATTATAAAATATAATAAATATGTACATATGTTTAAACATCCTAAAATATAGCTAATGTAGTTAACTAATCCTTATCTAAATAATTATACGATGAACTTAAAATATAATGCTACAAGATCCTTATCTTTGCTATACAATCATTTCACTCAATACCATGATTCAATATTTTATCTCAATTAATAATGGAGTACCTTTATATTTCTATTCATATGAAGATAGAATATCAAATGCCAAAAATAAAACACAAGGTAAAATGAACCTTACATCAATTCAACAACTACGAGAGAGACCATTGTACGACCATCAACTTTTGTATTTAATATATTAAATTTCATCTTTGATAAGTAACATATCTTAACATCTCACTTTTAAATTGAAATCTCATACCATAAAAATTCAACTAAATAATTTTTTTCCTATATAACCTTAAAGTTATTGTTTTGAATATAATATTTAAATAACTATATACATTTATCTACACGTTTATATATATATATATATAAAAGCAAATCAAACTCTTATAGACCACATATGGGGAATAACTAATATTAGACACGAATTGGTTTACTAATTCAAGGGCACGGTATGATCTTAAGCATAACCTTTATATTTGATTGAATCTCTAAAACTATCAAATACCGCAACAATAAATTCAAGCCAAATAGTTAATAAGCAAAGGGGCCACCGGTGGTTTACTAAACTATCTGCTAGAAATATTTCAGCAAACACAAATACAAATTTACAGAACCGACCTGGATTACAATGATACTGAATGGTAGAACGATGCTAAAATCTCCAATAAAGCTTGAGTTTCTTTTTCAATGATCTGTTCAAAGTTAGGCATGAACTTGCATGTAAATCTTTCTATCCTTTGTTTGCTTTTTCTTTCTCTTTATCATTTATCCTCATCCATTTGATATTTTATGTATTTTTTATTTCCTATTAATACATTTTTACATTTTAATTCATTATAAAAAAAACCAGCACTAAATAAATAATCATTTTTATATTTAATTATAAAAACACTTTATAATTTAATAATAGACTATTTATTTAATATTTCACAAAACTAATTTATTTAATTAACATCTTTATTTCTAAATTTATTTAATCAATGTTAATTTAATTAATTGAGTAAACAATGTCATCAAAATATTGCATTTACCGCATAAACCAATAACATAGTAGTCAACAATAATACAAATAGACACATACACAAGTATCCAGGTAGGCCACCGCGGAGGGGCATTAAATGATGATGATGATGGGTCATTGTGAAAGGTGAGGAGGACATATTGATGTAATGGATTTTGGGGGATAGTTTGACCCAAGATAGTATTTGCATCCAAGTCCTGATTGTTTACAAGAGGGTGTGTTTGCAATGCATTGAGAAATGCACTCCCTTTGTTAATGATCGGTTGAGTTGGAGCAATTAATGATGTGATTTACAGGATGTTTTGAGTGATCTTTTGAATTTGGGATGTTGATGTGATGGGGGTGTGAATGATATGGGAAGTGTGAATGATGTTGAAGGTGGTTCCACAATAGTGCTCATGCCATAATCAGAAGGGAGTTTAGTCCCTCATTTTAATAGTTTGAGCATGTATTGTTGAGGATGGAGTTTCATCATGATGTTAACAATCCTATGATTTTCAAGATTTTGAGCCATCTCATTGATCTCATCTTGGGTCATACCATGAGGTTTTTTTTTGAGGTCTTCCACTTGTCCATCCTCTTGATGGTCTTGAGGGAGTGAAAGATTGGTTGTAGGATTTCTTGATCCAACAAGATTCATGTCGGTGTTGGTTTGACTGAGATCACTTGAGGTTGATGTTTCTTTGTGGGCTTCCATGTCCTTCTTGTGTTGAGATCTAGTTTGCACCATAAAATAGGAATCAATTTTTCAAGAATATGAGAGATAAACCTCTAATTCTTTTAGAATGATATATCTTTAGGTACAAAAAGAGAAATTTTTAGGATGATGATGATATGGATGTAGGATGGATGTTTGATGGATTATTGGAACTCTTGAGAAAATATTGAAGGGAATGTTAAACTTTAGGACTTTGACTTTGATGTTTGCTTTGGGATTGATTTGATTTGGATTTTGATTTTGATGGTGAACTCATAAACTCTAAGAGGTTGGATGTTGTCCTAGATTAGATTTTGTTCAAAAGATGCTAATTTATCTAGGTGTGAGAAGAAGGATTCATCTCAGCACACCTATCCAAACAAGATGATTTTGATTGGTTTGACTTTGATTTTGGATAATGAACTCCTAAATCCCAAGATGTTAGATGTTATCAAGGGATTAATTTGTTCACAAGATTTAATAATTTGACTAAATATGTGTAGAGGGATGCATCTACACACATCTAAGATTCAAACAAGAAGATTTTGGATTGGTTTCAAATGATTTTCCCAAAGTTTAACATGGAGAATTTTACCAAGATTTTTAAAGAGTTGATGATGAGATGATTTTGGTTTTGATGTTTGAAGATGGATGAAGGTTTGATTTTGATCTTATGTTTACCAAAAAAAGACACTCGCTTACTAGACCTCAGTTTTGAAGAACATGCTTTTCTCTAAACAAGATGCTCAAACTCTCTAAACAGATTTGGGTTTTGGCAATAATAAAACGAATACAAACTAGGATTGTTTCTTGAAGCTTTCCTGTAGAAGTTAAAAATAAATCTTCGTCTGAACTCGTATAGCGTTGAGAGATGCTTTTGGTGATCTTTTATACTAAGAGCTTTCACCTTTGGTTTCTTTATCTTGATCTTGCATGAAATCATTTGGGATACATGTGTTGGATTCAATTGTCTTTTATCTTTGCTTAATGACTTCATTTTACCAGAAACACTTCTTGATTATGTTTTGAAACTAGATGTCTAATGTTTTAACTTCTTCTCATCCCACAAATTGTATCATGTGGAAATCAGAGCAATCAAAGCAAGAGTTACCTAATGTTTACTTTAGTAGGAGAAAATTGAGATGAAATTCAAATGCCTAGAACCCTCTAAGGATATGAATCCCAAGGGCAAGCAAGGGCATGCAAATTAATTCAAGGATATTTACTTCTCCTAAAGGGTTTGAGATTTGATGCTCATGTTAAATGTTTGTTTCCCAATGTCTTCAATCAAGCAATGTGTTTTGTAACCAAGAACAATTACGACCCTATGGATATTTGAGACAATATTTATTGAGTCCCCACTTGGACAAGTCCAGCTACGCTTACTTTTAGTGGATGGTTAGATGCTTGAACCCACTGGCTCCCCTCCATGGCTCAACACTTCTTTTGGGGCAGCCAAGCATTAGTACCCATGAATCTCCCATGGCATACCTTCCATCTCTACAAAAAGTTGTAAAAGTGTGGGGCGGCTTCAGAACGACCATTCTTGCACCAACAAATAGATAGGGATTTTGGCCTTTCTACAACAAGGGTTTTAATTTAGACTTTTCGTTCGTAGGAGTTGACCCATCGAAGTGAGAGACCATTGCTTCCCTTCTTGTCGAAGCCAACCACGTGATATTGGCCTTTGTTCTAGTACCTACTTTTATATCCTAGCTGGAAATACACTTGGCTTTAGTGTATTACCGATTGGGTTATTCCCTTGGGTGAGTACCTTTTCCCCAAGTCAGGCCCTCTAAGATAAACAATAGCGAGCAAACATATTCCTAGTTCTATAAACCTTCATTTAGAAACAAATGGAGAACACACGCAATAGGTTCAACTCACACTCACAAGATGTTTAGTTCAATTTTAATCCCAAAATGAAATATGGAGGCAATCACTTTATCCCAACCTAAGACCACCAAAAAGCCTTTTGATTCTCAAGATCACCGTGAGGTGCGAGAGAAGTGTATACGTCTTTTCAATGGTGTTAATTTGAGTAAGAAATCACAAAACAAAGTAGCACATGTTCATTTTAAGACCCACAAAGCAATAATGAGATACTTTTAAGCACCAAATCAAATGTGAAGATTTTCTTGTTCAATTGTTAAATCTGAAAACCAACTCTATTAAGTTTGTGTCCTAAAGTTCATTTTAAGCCCCTTTTGTAACAATAAATTGAAGTGTTCTTTTTAGAGCCCAAAAGGAAAATTAGTAGGTCCTAAGCATGAAAGATAACAAAATTTCTTAAGAGAAAATAATGAATCCTCTAAAAGTGTTAAACAAACACTAAAGTGTTTAAAAACACTTGGTATCATGCAATGATTTCATTATGCTTATTTTCTTCTTCACTTCTAATCAAACCAACCTACAAGAAAAAACCAATTAGATCTGCAAAAATAGAGGTCAAGAGGTCAAAAAATAATCCAAATGATAAAAATTTGGGAAAAAGCACGTGTCATAAAACTAATTTTCAGTTTTTACTTCCCTTCAGCGATGTAACCCATGAAGGTGTCACAATTTGAAGCCTTCCATCAATTCTATATGGTGTCGCTTACTAGCTAGTGTCACTCTGTAGCGGGGACAGAGAGCATGAAGGTGTCGCTATTTGAGCCAGTGGTGGAGTTTGAAATTTGGAAAGATTCTAGCAAGCGAAAAAAACTCAGCAGTGCACTTTGGAAATTTGAATCTCGGGTGGGAAATAGAGAGCATCAAAGTTTGAAGTTTGTAGCGGTGTGATATAGCAACACTAGAGTCCCAGCGGTCCCAAAGTGTGACGCTAGTCTATTAGTGGTGGAGTTCCCTATAGAGACAGAAACAACAAAAAAACATAGAATTTGGTGAAAAAACATGATTAGAACTTCTTGTTAGCCCTCCTTCTAGCGCCAAAATGTGAACCAAGATTCCAAACCTTCATAAACACAAGAAACAAACACCATATTAGATCAAATGCAAGTTAGTATCATGATTCCTCAAGAAATCCATTTGGATTACAAAGAAAAGGAAATGAAATGAAGAACATTAACAAGCATAAACCAAAGATATTAAATCCTATTCAAATGCAAATCAAACTCTCAATCTCTTGGGGGAGTTGGTGCCAGTTTGATGTGGAAATTGGCCCTTTCCCAACTCCTATGCAAGCTTTGATGATTTTATGAAGAGTGATCCACTTTGCTAATGATTGAAGTGTGCTCCAAGATGAAAATTTGCATAACCTAGCTAAAATTGGATAAAGATGGATGAGAATTGCTATGGATTTGAGTATAATAACTTTGCTTAAATTGTAGATGATCAAGTGAGGAAATAAACCTGTTATTTAAAGAATGATAGGATGGAGAAATGCCCAAAATGGAGTAATGTGGGACTAACATTCAACCAATGGCAAGGTGCCACTTGTCAAGATGTGAATGGATGGAGGATGTGCACATTTTAATGAATGTGCCCATAAATGCAATTAGGTGATATTTGAAATTAGTGAAATGACATGTAAGAGGGAAATGAAATGCCTTAAATGCCACTTGGCTCAAGGAAAAATGACTTATTAGGTGAAGTAAATGCATTGTTGGAAGGATAAAGTCCACTTGGATTTGAATTCAAATTTGAGGGAATATTCCTCCCTTATGCCATGTTGAGAGAAAATAGAGTTTTTAATAAATGAATTATATCAATTTTCATGTCCAAGTGGCAAAAGCTAGAGGATGGGACTTGCATTGGGATTAAATTAATCAAGGTTAATTAATTTAATGAGGTATTAGATGATGCGATAAATTTGACTTAGATTTATAGGTTGATTTAAATCAAAGATGAGAAGAATATGATTTTAGACTTAGTTAAATAAATATTTTGTTTTTATTTAACTAAATAAGATTAATGGTTACCTTCAATTAAACAAGGATTAATTTATTTAATTTTATAGGCTTTAGAATTTTGATCAAATAAAATGAATTATTTAATTAAATATGGACATAGGGTTAATTAGATCAGATAGATTGATTTAATTAACAAGAGAGAAATACTTAATTAGATAAGATGATTTATTTAAATAAGAGAGGAGATTGATTTAATTAACAAGAGAGAAATACTTAATTAGATAAGATGATTTATTTAAATAAGAGAGGAAAATTGATGGATTTAATCAAATAAGGGTGTTCGATTAAATGGTTAGACCGAGGGATGATTTAGGATGAAATTGTGTTAATAATCAAAATCAAGTATGTCAGTATATTTTCCATGTCTATAGTCTTAATTGGTCCTATTTTGCATCTACAAGCCTAATAAATTATATCATTTTATGGATAATCCTGAAAAACATCAAAAGGCAAATGATAATTTAATGATTATAGTTGTGTGTCCTTGATTTTTTGGTTAGGACTAAGATGCCTCCTAGGGTGTCTTTGTCCTCCAAAGTTCTTGGGACCTTGATTTCAAAGGAACCCTAATTGGGCCCCTTTTTGGAGTCTATGCCCCAAGTTTTATGCCTCGAGACTAAGATGCCACCTAGAGCATCTTAGTCCCCTTAGGTTATTTTCAAGATTTAATTTCAAATCTTGGAGGGATTTAGCCTCCTCTAATTAATGAATTCATATGTCGGCTTGTTGTGGTGTAATTTTGGGATATTAAGCATATACAAGTATAAATACAAGGTTCTTTCACTCATTTTATAATCCAAGAATATAAGAATTTTGTGAGATAATTCCTAATAGCATAATTGAGTTCACAAGACCATTCAAGAGCCATACATCAAGCATTTGGATCTATCATCAAGAGTTAATCATCATATCAAGGATATTCTTGCATCATGTGTGTTTTTGAGCTAACATTTATGATGTAGGGTTTTGATTCAAGTAATCCAAGTCAAGATCTATTAAGCATTCAAGAATTTTAAGATCTACATTCAAGCTAGTCATTTCACACAAGTTTGTAGATTTCATAACAAGGGTTTGGTGATTTGTAACATTGCATGTTGTTCATTCATTAGTCCCATTCATTATTCTATTTCATTACAAGGTTTAGTTACCAACAAGGGGTTTGACCAAGGAAAACCCCCATTTACTAACAATCAACAAGTTTTTCCTCTCTTGCATGTTTGTGTTTACAGATCTAGGTTGAAGACTTGAAGATCATTTTAAGTGTAAAGTTGCAAAGTTACAAAGTTGCATTGCAAATTTTTCATCTTCTCAGAAACCCACTTACAGGCCAGATCTGGAAGTTTCAGAACCCAAGATTTGAGAAGGAAGTGCTAACATTGAGCCTCAGGATCACATTCAGATATTTCAAAAATTCAAGATGAGACTAAGTCAACATCAAGGGCATCTTAGTCCTCTAAGTGGAATTTTGTAGAGATTCTTTCAAATTTTGTTCTAACATTTGAATATTTCGCATCTTCGCCAAAAAATAGCCACAAGACTAAGACAATAGTAAGGGCATCTTAGTCCTCCCCAACATATTTTAACAGTATTTTTACATTTCCAAAATTCTCATCACATTTCCAGACTTCCCAATTACACACATCCTAACTTGTTGCTTAATTTTATCATTTTCACTTATTATTTGGCTTGAATTACTAGGTTTTGTGAGTTCAATGTTAAATTGTCTTTTCCAAGCTTTTGCTTGGTCATGAAACCCTCAAAGCTTAAAGAAACCCCTTCTAGGTCTTCCTTGTTGAGAATTAACTCACCTTTGGGATTGATAGTCAATCCAATTTGGGACCCTAGGACATATTTCAATGACAATTGGAGAAGTGTGGTGTTATATGACCTAGGCCATAAATAACCCATTTGCCCCATTGTTTAATTGTGAGCTAATTATCACCATGGTTTTTCCCATTTTAAGGTTTTTCCATGTAAATATGGTGTTCTTGTGTTCCTTGATGTGATGCATTATTTATATGTTCCTTTCATTTACTAAAAGTTAAATATGATACTTTGAATAGATGTTTGAATTGACTAATTTAATGATTTTTAGGGAATATTGATTCACCCCCCTCTCAGTATTACAAGTGTTCAATGAATGTTCCCTAAGGTATGACCTTTCATGCATTAAGTAAAGCCCTTTGATTATCTTGATTTTTTACCCTTTTAGCTTTATCATATTTATCCCTCGAGACATAAACCTTATCATATTCATGGTCACCCAATATAATACACCTTTCCTGGGGCCATGTGTTTCATGAGTGTAGCATAATACATCTTGCTAGCCATGTGGATCTTGTTATATTTTGTGGCACCTTATCAAGATTATTAGGGAGTATAACTCTTGATATGATTGGCATGGGTACACACTTGTATACCTAGTGCATTCTTCCAGTTTTTCCACCTTGACACGAGTTACCTTGTAGACCTAGTGTGTGTCTCACATTTTACCTTGTCTTGGGATATCACTTAGTGAATATCAAACTTCACTAGCCTATTTGTCTCCTGGTTTGTGATTCACCTAGAAAATACCAAACTTTGCTATAGTGTGAATCATGAACCCTTTTAACATGACCACGTAGCATAATACAACTTGCTTTCTAGTGGAGCCATATGTTCCATGAGTGATGTGCACAACTTCATTCCTCATGGAGCATTTTCTTTATTTTATGGATGACATTTGGTAATTGATAAAATTTAAGACCGAGACCTTGTGTTTTACTGTGTAATTTTCATGTGTCTTCTTCCTAATTGCATCAAGTTTACATCATTTTTGTTTTTCATTTTGTATGCTTCGTGTTTTCTAACATGTATGTTTGTGTAAGTTGTCTTGATGCACCTCTCTTACATGAATGTGTGTTCCTTTGATTTTTTTTTCCATAGGATTTTGGGTCCTAGGGGCTTAGGCACCCCCTTGGTCCTTAGTCATCCTATTTCTTCAACATTTGTACATTTGAACCCATCTTGATTCATATCTTTCTACTTTAGTGTGAGTCTGAGCATAATTCATTCTCTCACTAAAGTGGGGGCTACATTTAGTATAAAAAAGTGTATCACTTACAATTTCACATTATATTTTGGCCCCCCTAAATTATTGAGCCTAATTGACCCCATAAGTACCTAAAATTATGTATTCCAAATCCCATTTGTCCCATTTTTCAATAAGCAACAAGCATTGAATAAATGCATTCAATTCACATGTTCCCCCCAATAATGAGTGTCCTAGAAATTTGGGCTTGGTCCCATTCACCCAAAGGCAACTGGGTCCCCTTTTTTAGGTAGGACCTATTTTTAAATATGTTTTTGGAGGAAATTTAACATTAAAAATTCAACTTGCAAATGCCGGCTTCTCAGATCTAATTTTTAGGAAATTAAATAAATGCCTATAAATACCTATTTTTCAATCATTTGAAACTAGAACACAATTTGAAGAACTTATGATCAAGCATTATTGTCAAGAGCAAGTCAAAAGCAATTTTTTCAAAGCTTTATTGTAGCAATTCAAGATCCAAGCATCATGTCAAAGTTTTTGTGAGTTTATGTTATCATGTTCTCATTATTTTGTTAAGGCTAACATCTTTTTGTAGGTATCCAAAGCATCCAAGCATTCAAGAAAAGAAAAAATTTTAAAATTGAGGTGATGTGTATGTCTTTAGTCCTTCAAGGTAGCCATTGAAGGGTGGTGAGTTATAGCATTTTGTTTAGTCATAATTTAGACTTCCTTTCCATTAAGGTTTTACCATTGGCATTGCCATTGTGGAAGTGGGAAAACTTACATAGGGTTTGAATGAGGGGTATGTGCAAGATCATCATGGAAAAAATAGGCCCTTAAGTGGCGATAAAATTCAAAAAAATCAGAGTTAGGCAACTTGGCGTAAAAATTTGAATAAGTTATCTATATTATTTCAAAAATATGTCAGAATAGAATCTATATCAAATTGAATGTAGTTGCTAAATGACTAGGTTTATTTATTTTATTTTATTTTAAAACTATTTGGTGAAAATTTGAAATTTCAATGCAATAACGCTTAAATTTTAGGGAAAAAATAAGAAGTAGGTGATTGTCTGACCACCCTAACCACAATAAAATGATAATATTTTTTTATAAGATTTTAGATATAAGTAGAGGACTTATGTCTCAATGTGATGCATATTTTTTGTAATTTTTTTCCAAGTAAATGAATAATTATGAATTTTTTACAATGTTTTTTTTTAATCCTACAGTATGCAAAGCATAGAATGTGACACATATTTTAAATTCAAAAAATGTGATACCATTTGAAAGCTATAGATGTTTTTCAATCAACCTATCAATCAAGACTTTAGTCGTAATTCCAATAGAAAATGAATAATTATTATTTATTAAATTCAAAGTAAAGAATAATTTATATTGGTGGAAAACTAAGAATCTCCTTTAAAAACCCTTTCTATTACATCAATTTTTGGTAAAAAAAAGTTGTCAACCACATACCCTACACATACCCATCATATCACCACTTTTTGACCCATCATGATCCTGCACATACTGTAAGGAAAGCCCCTATATGGAACATCTTCCCTCTTTGTGGATGTGGAGGCTATAGGTTTGAAGATAATTGAAGAGATCTTGAAGGAAAATTTTGTATTGTTGCATTTGTTGTCATCAACCTTGTCAAGATACAAAAAATCACATACAAAATTTATTTATGACATTCTAAAAGTGGGACAGGTGGGAAAAAAAAGCTTAGATCTGACACCAAAGGGCCAAAAAAATTGAGCAAGACGCTCCTTACAAAGACTCAATTGCCATTGGGGGACCTAGTCCTTGTAGGAATAGCCAAACTAATTTTTCTAGGCAATCACACAATCATCTACACCTTCCAAATCTGCTAGAACTTGATTGTTTTTGTTTATCACTTGTCAAGATCTTTCATTTTTCATATTAGGTAATATAGGATCATTACGTCAATCACTTCAAAATCTTTCCAATCCATTACCCTCCTTAATTAGATGTAGATCCAAGTCTAATTTTCTCACCTTCAGGGTTGAAAGATTTTTTTTTCACCTTGTGATCTACACCTTAAAGTAACTTGGAAAAAGGCCAATTTGCATCCTTGTTTCTTTGCATTTAGGACCTAGGATTGCTTTTTCTATGTTACACTTCCCATATTCCATGATGGTTTCTAAGAAGTTTCTACTGTGGTAACCTTTGGATCCTTTAAGTCTGGTAGGGTTCCATAGCATAGCAAGGTTGTTAGAGGCTTCATCCACATTACTTATAATACTCTACCATGTGCCATATTTTTTTAACACTCTATTGAAAGGTCTCTTGTTTCATCTTAGTTTCTTAGATAAGAAGAAAATCCACTTTCATATCTAGTATATAACACTTAATAATATGTTGTTTTAGTGGGCTATTTAGTCCTTGAATATTCAAGGTTATTATCTTCATTAAGAAGTAGAAAAAGAAGTCAGTATTTGTTGGATATTGACCAAGGGAGTCCTAGCCTCTCCTAAACTATTTTTTAGTTTTCTTTTAGCTTTAGATACCCTCAAGAGTCCTCTATTTCCTAAATCCCACCTCGTGAGAAGCCTCTTTAGACCTAGTATCTCTCCTAGAAGGTCTCCCTTTCTTTTATTCACCCCTCACATATGCTCTCTTTATTTTTTGATTTTCCATTTACCTGTCCATTATTTTTTCAGATCATCCTTTAGAGTGCTTAGAAAAGATAAAGGGGACTCCAAATTCCCAAAACTGAATAAGTCTAGGGAATCATGCTTAATATTTTTATGGTTCTCCTAATGTAATGCATCTTCCCCGCCCAAGGAAGTACATATACTTCTTTCAACATTTGCCTCTAAGACTTTTGGGGGGAGGGGGAAAGGTCCAAATGACTATTCTTGATTTCTTTAGAAATCTTAGCATTATGCTAGGCATGAGGAATATTCTCCTTAGAGGAAGCTGGTGGTTCCTAACCATTGTTGTTTTCTCCACTATTTGCACCTTGTTGCATTTTTTATTCCAACACAACTGACAGCTTAGCATGGGGGAGCCTCAATTCCTTATTTGTATTCTCACAAAGATCCATCTCCATTGGGTGAGGAAGAACAACTTCAGAAATTGCTTTATCTTTTTTGAATGTTTTTTTTTACAAGAGTTGCTAAGATATCCAAATCTTCTACAAAGCTGACAAAAAATTCCAACATTTTTTATGTTCAATATCTTGATTCCATATCCTGAACCTTGATTTTAGAGTTATCGAGGAGGGAAAGAATTTATTAACTACCACATTCACACATATTCTAGTAAAAAGCATCCTTAATTTTTGTAAAGTAACTTTATCAACAACTAAAAGGCTCTTGAAAGAGTTAGAAATCCCATGATAAAATTTTTGAATCCAAAGCTCCAGAGGGAGCCTAGGAAGCCAAATCCAAGTGGGGGAAATCGAGCCAAGATCCATGAAGGGGTCAAAGCTAGGCTTCCACTTGCATAAGGATAAACATTTATTAAATTTTGCATCCAATGCCCATAGGCTTCAAGTAAGGGTCTTAATCAAATATCCATGATTCACAAAATTAAAGAGAAACAAACCATTAGACATGGTACTAACACTCACATTTGGTTTAAGTTTCCAAGTTGAATCAATCTATTTCCTATCTTGTTCAATATTTCGTCTAAAAGACAAAAACTTACCTACAAGAAATAATTGAAGACCCACAATAGTCTCATCCATGATTTCATCTGGTACTTTAACCTTGTGGCATTCCACAACATAGCACATGTTCAAGGCTCCTAGAGACTTGGAGTACTTAGATAAAGGATAGTCGTCGACCAATTTGACCACAAAGGTGACTAGATTTTCTTCCATAAAAAAGAATTGAGCCCCAACTAAGTGGACACCATAGCTTTTCTAGCCTCCTGAGTGACAACTTTAGAAGATGGTGATAAAGTTTTGAATTTTTCCCTAGAATTACTTTCCACTAGGTTGGATTTCCCACCATGAGTAGCTGACATAGAGGATACATATTTGAAAGGGACACCCACTGAGCCCCACACTAGACAATACAATAGTGGACTAGGTGGGTACAAAGAAAATTCTAATTTTGTAGAGGGCACACAAGAGTTCTCAAACTACATTGTGTCTTAATGTTATGACTTGAGATATAATTAATTAGTATTCTATGTGTAACCTAATTAAACTTATGTAATTAGTGTGAATATGACCTAGGTTACAAACTAGCTCGATAAAACACCCCTTCCACATCAACAAATAAAAAGTTGGGGATTGCAATCCAAAGGCAACATTTTCATTGAAAGTATTAACTTTATCCACCAGTCCTTAAGGATATGACATATGTCAAATCATAGGTCAACCATAAGAGTCTTTGGTGTACATTAAAAACTTCCATTGTGCATGCATGGAGCCATGTTCAACTCCACAAACACTCAAACACACATGTCTCATTCTAATTGAATATGCCAACACAATGGAGTGGATGTGAAAGATAATAATATGTGCCAACAAAAGACTTTAAAGTTTTCTCAAATTTTATTTAAATCTATGACTATGGTAAAGAGATCAACAAATCATATGGCACATGCATAGCAGCCCATAATTCTAAAGTAAAATAAAATAACTCTTAGTTAAATAAAATAGATTTTGTTAGAATTTGTTATCTATATATGTATTTAAGATGTCTATAGTGATTTTATTTACTTTTAAACTATTTTTTTTATTTTAATTTCATAATTATTCAATATTTTATATCTAATTATTGCAATTATATTTTATTAATATTTATTCACTTATATTTAAGAAATATTTGTTTTAACAATCAAACTCGACTTCAACTATATTAGTGGTGAAGAATTTGAAAAAAATATTATTTCTTGATCACTCTTAATGAACAATATAAAGACAATACAAATTTACATATGAATTAATCCATGATTTCTTTCCATGTACAAATAGTTAGATATTATTCATTTGATCAAATATAAATCTATAAATATCTTATTGTGGAATTTTTTTATTCTGTTGGCAGATATTAATTTCTACCACCGAAAACATTAAAGGAAGAAGCTTCTACCATCTTCTACCGACCACCAAAAACATGTGAAATTTCCTAGCTCCATGTGAAGTAGTTTCTAGATCTTCCAGATCTCTCCAAAGACCTCTACAAATAGAGGCAATTGTAATCTTTTTCATTCAGGCAATGCAATTAACATTTTATATCTTTCTTTACCTTTGCCCACCTCCTACAAGTGGTATCAGAGCAAGATGAAGATCTTGGGTGTCAAGCTTATTAGAAGCAGATCTGGAATGGCATTGCAAGAAAGAAGAAGATCCCGCTGCAAGAGATCGTTGTTGCCAAAGAAGGAGCAGTCAAGACAAAGGTGCATCTCATGAGATCGTTGGCAGTCCCAATGTAAAGATAAGAGATTTCAAGTTGCCTGCAGAAGATTGGAGAAGAGTTGATGAAGCATCAGATAAGGTGAGCGCTGGTCTGAAACTGCTGTAGCAGTTGCTTGAAGCTGCCAAAGTCTGAAGATCGCTTTATGTGATGGAGCTGCTTTCTTTGAGCTACATACACTGTGAGGTTCTGAGAAGAGTGCAGGTGAGAGTAGAGAAAGGATCATGGGCTTCAAACTATTAGAGGATTGGGAGCGCATGTTTCTGAAGCTACAGAAGTGTTTGAAGTTGGAGAGGATCGCTGCAGAAAAGGTGTGGATGGCCAAGCTACAGCTATGGAGAAACTACCAGTGCTAGATGTGGTTGGAGATCACAGGCTAAAGGAGCTGCAATCCCTTAGCAGAGGGAATCACATTTGAATTAGAGATTGTAGAAGAGTCGATGCAAGGAGAAGCAACTGCCATTTGGAGCATTAAAGATTGAAAGGAGCTCACAGCTTGACTAAGGATGTTGCAAATCTAAGAGAATAGTAAATTAGAAATTGTGAAGTAAAGGATGCTGAAAGGAGATCGAATCACTGCTAGATTACAGCCAATGAAATCAAAATGAGGTGCCAGAGCAAAGCGTAAAGCTATTGATTTCTATAATTGAAGGTGAATTTGATGAGGAAATCCTATCACCATTTGTGACAGACGTCAAAAAGAAAAGGAGGAGATCCTGTCACCATTTGTGACAGATGAAAGCTTTTAAGAGGTTTTGAAAAATGTGGGTATCGCGTAAGGAATTGGCAATTTGAAACATCATTGAATTGGCATCAAGGAGTTGTATGGATCAGAGTAGATTTCTGTCAAAGTTTGTGAGTCTAGCCTAGCTCCACAAAGCTGAGAAAGTAGTGAAAAGCAGCCGATAAAATGAAATAGTGTTTGTGTTTGTATGAGTTAAAGCTCATATGATGAAAGACAATGATGTAATTAGTGGTAGGGATTAGGGGGGATCTCAACTACCCCAGCTCCGCATTTAAAGAAGAAGCTTCTCACCGATATGTTGGTTGACTCTGCCACTGACCATTCCGGAGAGTTCTCACCGAACTGCAGACCATTTTGTATGCATTTTGGAAAGCTCCAAAGACCTCTATAAATAGAGGTAGAAGCAATGTGGCTAATCACTCTTCTCAAAGTCCAGCTCTGTAGAGCTGCAAGAAGATAAGATATGTAATGTTTTTGATCATTTAATATAATTTGTGTTAAATCTGTGGTTTCCATTTTATTTTGTCTCTGTTCTGCTGCTCCCCTATTTTCTACAAGTGGTATTAGAGCTGATGGTAGGAGCCTGGAGAGTCAGAAGAATCTAAGGGGGCCTTCTGTGGTTGCTAGGAGTGTTCAAGCTTGAGAGTAGCTTTGAGAAGAAAGTGCAGAGTTGTGTTGTTTCTTGCAAGAATTTGTCAAAGGAGATTAGCATAGTGGAGATCACAAGAAATAAGGAAGTTGTCTGTCAAGAGAAGAGACTGTTAGAGATTCAAAGGAAAGGCATCTTTGTACAAAGGAGGCCCATCAGATGTTGCCGTAGTTCATGTTTTTGAAGGTATTGCTATGCAAGGAAGGCACTGCCTAGAAAAGAAGCAACAATTGTCTCGAGAAGCCCGCCAGGATGGAGAAGATCACAAAATTGGCCAGTATGGAGATTCTTGTTTTCACATTTGGCATCACAAAGGGAGAGTTCGACAACAAAGATTTTGATAAAGCCCGCAGATATAAAGAAATCATAGTTTATTATAGCAGTGATAAGTAGAAGCTGCTACTAGAGGAGATCATTGGTTGGGAACCATGCAAAATAAAAGGGAGATTAAGAAGGCACGCAAAGCTGCCGATTTCTATAATAGAAGGAGAATTTGAGGAGGAAATCCTGTCACCATTTGTGATAGACGTCAAAAGGAAAAGGAGGTCATCCTATCACCATTTGTGACAGACATCAAGAGCCTACTAGGATCTTCGAGCACCAACAGTGTGACTCTATGGGAGGTGTTGAGAAAATACAAGTGTTGAGCACCTAAACCGACGATGGATTAGTAACCAAATGTGCCAGAGCTTGTGGTTAGAGCATCCCAACTGCAACATGGGATTTCCTAGGTTAGATCGCTAGTTCTCAAATATTTTACATGCCGCAGCATCAGTGAAAGAGACTAAGAATGTAATGAAAATTTGTGGTAGTTGCGATTAGGGGGGAGTGTTGGAAACTATAATCTCAACTACCCCAGCTCCGCATTTAAAGAAGAAGCTTCTCACCGATATGTTGGTTGACTCTGCCACTGACCATTTTGGAGAGTTCTCACCGAACTGCAGACCATTTTGTATGCATTCTGGAAAGCTCCAAAGACCTCTATAAATAGAGGTAGAAGCAATGTGGCTAATCACTCTTCTCAGAGTCCAGCAAGAAGATAAGATATGTAATGTTTTTGATCATTTAATATAATTTGTGTTAAATCTGTGGTTTCCATTTTATTCTGTCTCTGTTCTGCTGCTCCCCTATTTTCTACAGATTCGTGATAAAGTCAATAGCAAAATTTGAATATATTGTAAACAAATATCTCAAAGCGGTGTTCAAGAACGTGCCTACGACTGTAACTGAGCTGGAATAAAAAAATGGCGAAAGAGATTGCAAGAGCAGCATAAATTCGAGACAGAGAGAGCATTTTCAAAGAACAAACAGTCTTCAAAACATACATGGTGAAAGAGATAAAGAGAGAGAAAGAGATCCAAGAGTAGCGAATGAACAAAATGGCGAAAGAGATAAAGAGATCCAAGAGTAGCGAATGAACAAACGGTCTTCAAGAACGTGCCTACGACTGAAGCTCAAGCTGTTTAAAGAACGCGTTAGTGGCTTGAAGCTGTTCAAAGAACGTGTTACTGACAGTGTGGTATTCAACTGGAATAAAAAAGGCAAAAGACTGACAGTGTGGTATTCAACTGGAATAAAAAAGGCAAAAGAGATGCCAAGAGCACCATAAATTGGAGACAGAGAGAGCATTTTCTGCATCTCTGCTCAATATGGCTTCTATGGGGTTTAGTGAATTTTTGCACGCAACAGATATAATAAGAGGGAGTGGTTATGCTCCAGCAACGGCTACACTATGCTCACTCATAATTTTCTTGTGGGTGTTGCATAGATTTAGCGTGCAAAGGAAGAATACATTGGGATTGAGATTGCCCCCAGGGCCGTTTCCATGGCCAATTATCGGAAATTTGAACCAGCTGAGAAAGCGTCCTCATCGTGATCTTCACAAGCTTGCTCTCAAATATGGGCCCATTATGCTCTTAAAACTGGGATCGTTCCCACCATTGTGGTTTCTTCTTCTGCGATGGCGAAGGACGTTTTGCAAACCCACGATATAGTTTTTGCCAGCCGGCCCCTTTCTGCTGTAGGAAAATACCTTGGATATAATTTCAAGGCAATTGTAATGTCTCCTTACGGGCCTTACTGGAGACACATGAGGAAGCTGTGTGTGGTAGAATTGCTGAGTACCAAAAGGATCGAATCGTTCAGATGTATACGAGAGGAAGAAATGCTCTCCACTGTTCGTTCAATGTGGAAGATGTCTGGGCAGGGCAGCAAGCCTGTTAATCTTACCAACATGTTTTCATCGTTTACGCAGGAGGTCATGTGGCGGATCCTTTCCGGTACTAGATTCTCTTCTCAGAGTGACGCTCAACTGCGTGATAGTGGTGAAGAGATAAAGAAGCTTATAGGAGAGGCGGCAGCTGCAGCAGTTGTCAATATCGGTGAATTCATTCCTTGCTTAGACTGGCTGGACTTGCAAGGCGTGAAGCGGCGATTGGAAAATGTACACAATTCCATCGACCAATTGATAAAAAAGATAATAGAGGAACACCAGCAGCGCAGGATGAACTTGCACAAGGAGCACGAGCAGCAGCTTGTTGCTAAAGGCATCATTGATGTGCTCTTAGAAATGGAAAGCCTCGACGGAATCCCAATCACAGAGGAAAACATTAAAGCCATTGTTTCTGTAAGTATTCACTTGTTAATTATAATAGAATCCCAAATATTATGTTGCTGGTATTTCTGTTTCTTTAATATGATCTAACAAGGCTGTATAAATTTTACAGAATATGTTCTTGGCTGGAGTAGAAACGACGTCTACTACGTTAGAATGGGGGATGAGTGAGATTCTTAAAAGCCCTCGTGTGGCCAAGAAAATGCAAGAGGAAATCGAATCAGTGGTAGGCAGAGAGAGGACAGTAGTAAGTGAGCGTGATATATCAAGCATGGAGTACGTGCAGTGCGTGGTGAAGGAGACGCTGAGGTTATATCCGGCGTTACCCTTGATGCTTCCGCACGAATCCACACAAGATTGTACGGTTGATGGATACTTCATTCCTGCCAGAAGCAGGCTTATCGTCAATGTTTGGGCTATTGGAAGAGACCCATCCTTGTGGGACGATCCTCTGGAATTCAGGCCGGAGAGATTTATGGGTAGAAACGTGAGAGACAAAGAGTTGTTTGATATGTTGCCATTTGGAGCAGGAAGGAGAGCATGCCCAGGGATAGCCATGGCTGATGTAACCATGAACCTTATTTTGGCTCAGCTCATTCACTCCTTTGAGTGGAGCGTGGATGGGGATTTGGATATGACGGAAATCTTTGGAGTCACCACGCCAAGGAGTGCTAACCTTCTCGCGCGTCCTGCCTTGAGGCTATCTACCTGCCCTTAAATTAGAGTGCTCCAGTAATTCATATTACTAATACTAGTTATATTAGTCCTTCATACCCTCCATTGAGCTCTCCACTT
>VDFB02280959.1:0-20324 GCA_007258455.2 Sequoia sempervirens | reverse complement strand
ACCACAATTGAAATTCAACAAACTGATTTTCCCCAACAGGCTGGCAGGCTCCAAGCTTTGATACCACTGTAATGTCCCTTGCTAATTTTGATGTATTAGTCTTTAGCTCTTGGACATTTTGTCAAATGGTTTACTTTCAAGCTCCTTAGTGCTGATAAATGTTTTTTGTTTTATGTTTCCTCTTTGAATGTTGATGAAATGCATGAAAGGATCTTTCCCAACTTATTTAAATATTGCACTAAACAGAGAATGACAGAAATATACAATTGCAAAGCAATTATCTGATTTCTCAACTAAATATTAAGCTACAGCAACTCAAACATTTTTACAAACATTTTGCAAGTAAACTCCAAATCCATGAAAATGATATTTTTGAAGCTCCAATGGATACAATATTGATCAGACTTATGAGAGACTAAATGTATGCAACCCAAAGACCAATCAAACTTGACTGACAGCTACACCATAGGCAGATTTTATTATCACAGGAATGCAATATTACATTATGATCATCAATTCACTTACTAACAGACCAGCTACTGATTGAATCAATGTAACAACAAATGCAATGACTATAAATTATGAAGACTATGACTATTGATACCAAATACAACTTTCTAAATAGCAAAGTGAACCTAGATCGATGTCTTGAGATAAGAGTGCCGGTCATAGAAGATCAATTGAAGCTTCCACAAATCACTGCACTAGCTGTATAATGGACCGCACCTTCACTCCAGATTGGATTATCACACATGGCCCAACAATAAACCTGTCTCTGATAATGACGACTTCTCTCACAATTGTGGCTTACAGGATTAGTCTTGTCTAAAAAATGCTTCCCAATATATCTGATGATGTGGCGGTAGCAATATAAAGAACACATTCCAGCTTGGTAGCCTTGGTGTTAATATTCTCGAACAACTCCAATGATTTCAAATTGTCTTTATACAGGGTGCGGCTAAAGAAAAACTCGATATATTCTCAAGTTGGACTTATTTAGTAATTTGTCTCATCTAAATATAATATCAAACCATCGTTCCCAACCGATGCCTCTTCTTATTTTGTCTTTGGCTTTTAGCGGCAGAGTGAAGATATCGAAGTCGAACCACCCCTTTATAATTTGTTTGCTTCGGCTTTGTCTAATTCTATCTAACGTCCAACACTAAACTCCTTTTGTTGACTTCTCTATATGTAATATTGGCCTTTTTGAAATAGACTCCTTCAGATATGATGCTGCAACCTTGTCTTTTCTGACTAGGAACTGTAATACTTGTCTCATTTGGAAATTATCGTATCCTTTATTAAAGTGGCCCAAAATATAATCTCCCAACAATTGAATGGAAGGGAATACAATTTTGGAAAATTATGTGCGCCCATAATTGAAATATAAAGCTCCAAAAATTTGTAAATTGAATTCTTCAAATATGGAGTTATTTTTCCCAATATTGATTTCACCAAATTTGGCAAGGACCTGTAAAATAGACTTCCTCCTTAGTTGAGATGATTTTTGCAACAATACCTTAGTTGCTGGAAATCAATTCCTCCTCAAATGTGATTGCAACAATAAATCAGTTGCTGCAATAGTGAAGATGTGATAATAAACCAGCTATCACACTGAATCATCTAGGGCAATAATACATCAACTATTGCACCTATTAAAGTCTCCAATTAAGCACCTGTAGAAACCCTGGATGGATTTCTCCATAACCTCTAGCTAGTGTTGATCTTTCACAACTGAACCTGGTATTCTAGAGTCTTCAAACCTTCGAGTAATACAAGCCTCAACTTTTGCCACGCAGGTAATAGATAAATAGAAATAATCCAAAACGTGATCCAAATGGCTTGCAATCAGCTCCTTATAAAGAATTCGCATTCACCTCCAAGAAGCTTTTAGAAATTTTATTATTTTAATCTCCAAAGTGACTTTATAATATATTATTTTATTTAGTCACTTTTATTAAATTAATTAAATTTAAAGTCATCCTTAAAATATTAATTTATTGGAATAACTTTATAAATAATTAATCTAATATTTAATTAAAATAATCAATTAAGCTATCCTTTTGAAATATCATTAATTTGGACAACTTAATCAATTAAATTAATTAAATCACTTCACTTCCAATTTGGGGACATGACACTCACCTAATCAAAAGATATTTAAAGGATATCCATGAACATCCAAAAGGCATCGAATTAGGAGAAAGAAAGAGAGAGGCCGATCAGCTAGGCATAGTAATCAATCAGTATAAAATTATTTGTGATTGTAGAATTATAAATTAATATATATATTGTAGTAAGGTACTTATGTAGGAATATAATGTATTGCTTAATTTTGATCTATAATTCATATAAAGTGATTATGGGAAGATTGAAAGAGGTTAAGTGTATATATATATATGATGTACGATTATGCAATAATGATGCTTGTGTAGAGCACAAAGATATATTGAGAGGGGGGGGTGAATTAGTATATCAACAAACTTTTACCAACTTCAAACTCTAACACAATATCAACCATGCAAGAATATAACAATATGAACAAGTTGACACCAAGATTTTATGTGAAAACCCTTATGAGAGAAAACCACAATACAAATAATGTACTTTATGAAATAGACAAGTTTTACAATGAATGTAGGCACCAACCTACTTGAATTACCAAATTTCACAATTTAGTAGGCACCAACCCACAAAGAGCACCAACATCTATCTCTGATTTAGTAGGCACCAACCTGCAAGGAGCACCAACCCCTAAAGTTCGTAGGCACCAACCTATTGGAGACACCAACCCCCACTTGCCAAGCACCAACTTAGCAAAGATAATAACTTAAAGAAAAATGTTCCACCTTCAATGTTGCTTCTTCAACGGATGATGGACAATTTTGCTCAAATATCTCCTTCAAATTAATCTCTCGTTTCACTCACTTATTCAAGTGATTTCCTTATAAAGCTTATTACAAATCTGTCCTAAAACTTTGCTATCAAATCTGCAATATATCTTCACTCAGATCTGCACCATGATCTTTTATAAATCTGAAATATATCTTCACAAAAATCTGCACCATGTCTGTTCCAAATATATCAGACTTCTAATCATAAATTTTTCTTTCAAAAATGTCTAAATCTGCTCTTGAACACAAGAAAGATATTCAATTAATGGTCCTTCTAAATCTGCATATATATTCTCCTTTATCTCTACACATCAAAACTGCAATCTTATCTTCTCATGCTCTTCTTATAGAATCTGCTATAAATCTGCATACTCACAATCGTTCACACTCTCATTCTTCTTTGTGATATATGATGCTTCTTTAAGGTTCACACAAGTTCTTTATCTCTGCTCTTGTATCTCACATTCTCATTTTCACACCCAACACTCCAAATGTGAATTGAATCTTATATTTATATCAATTTCTTTGTACCAAAAGATGCAACCTTTGCAGACAATGTGTCTATTGACCAAATCGCACCTTTTAAAAAATCTGACTTTTAATTAATTTCTGGAATCGCACCTTTTCATTTATATGTTTTAGTTAGTGTGCATTATTTTAGAAATGGGTCGCACCATTTCATAACTACAGATTAGTCACAACATTTTTTATTATTATCTATATAAGAAAAAAAATTGTCTTTATGTGGGACCTTTTGTCCTCATGTGGGGAGTGCTCCTCCTCTAGATAGTTGGCCATTTCTAGATATTTTTTGTTCCGTAATAGTTATTCTTTAATCATTGGTGTTTTTAACTTTTGTTTTTTTCATTTTCGTCTCATATGGAATTTTGTCTTTTCTTCACTTTGTCTTATCTGCTTTTTAATCAAATAAATTAATCACATACAATCGCACCCTTTTAATATATTGATTTGCTGCCTTAATGCTGTCTGATACAATCGCTGGTCAATACTTCTTATGAAGTCGGCTATGAGATATGTGATGAAGAAACTTTCTCATAATATTAATACCATCTTCTGCTTGTTAACTTTGCACTTGTTATTGATCAAATCATCACATTCAATGTAATATGAGCATGCCACATACACAGTCTTTCAATCTGTTCATATTCAATGTTTGTAATGTACTGCTTATTATTATCTTTGCATTTGTTAATGCCATCTGCTGCTTATTATCTCTACATTTGTTATTGATCAAATCATCATATTCAATGTAATCTGAGCATGCCACAGACAGTCTTTAAATCTTTCATATTCAATGTTTGTTGCCTTCTTTAAATCTGTTCATCACTGCTTTTGGTATCATTTATTCCATTGCATCCAAATGATTATATTGCTGCCTGTCATTGGTGACTTGATGGCCTTTAATAGTTAATGCTGTCCAAAAGCAACTTGATGATAACTTTGGGCTTCTATTGATATCACTGAAACTCTAGTGTACTCCCCTCGTCATAAGAGACATGATATATTCAAGTCTACATTGATTTATGTATTTGGCTTTAAATTACCATTGAATGTCTATGGTTAACCCATATGTTTCTCTACAAAGAAGTCAGCTTCACTCAAACAAGTTTAAACTTCATTTTAATCATCCATATATCAATGATATCAAACTTAGACAACACATTGCTTTCTTGACATCAATGACGCAATTCCAACAATCTCTTATATGCCTTTAACATCAATGACAAAAATTTCCAACAACTTGCAGCAATTATTGAGCACAACTTAGTCCTGATTATTTCATTTCTTATCTGCCTTTTTCCTTTAGTTATGGTGCCCTAATCATATCTCCCGTCACCTTTTGTTAGAGGAAAATGAGTATATTTAATGAATTATGAAAAGAATTAAAACTGCTACAATGTTGACTATTCAAAGCTCTATTGATCATTTTGTGATTAATTGGCAGGGGTAATTAGAGAGGTGGCTCTAGCCGTTGAGAAGCACGAGGAAGATAGGAGGTTTAATGGAGAAACAAGTTCCCTCGTTGGAAGAAATGTTGATGGCATTTCACTTAGAATATCTTTTTGTTATATTTTTTCTTTTGATAGAGACAAATGTTGTTAAGCAATTTTTGGTCGATTATCTGATTATCTGTTTTGATTATAGACTTTGGTTTGTTGGCCATCAGCCACAAAAAATCTATAATAACTTTTAGCGATGGCTATTTAGTATAAATATGTGTGCATGGTTTAAAGATGATATATATGATAATATAATACTTTTCTGCTGCTTCAAATATCTTAACTTATCATGTGTATGCGTAACTGAGTTGAGCTAGGAGCACGTTAATATCTTCGGCATCAATCGGTCAAGGAGGCAGGGCCCACTCTTTGTGCCAATTGGTGGTTTATTTTCAGTTTGCAGTATGGTAATATTATGTGTGTGAACTAGTTTAAAGTTAATTTCCTTTCTGTACACCGGTCGAATTATTTGCAGTTACATTTACTTTGATTTGCTATACGCAGACTTAATTATTCATAGTCATGGTTAATTGGATTTCCAGGATTTCATTATTCATTAGCGTGCTTGTTGAAGATTTAAGAATTAAAGCTTTGATTTATGCAGATCAGAATTCATTGGTTGACAGTATACTATTGCAGAAGCATTCTTTATTTTTCAGTTATCATATTTTTTGTCACTGTAATTCCTGTCACAATTCCAGGCGCATTTCCTATCACAAGCTCTGCCAGGAAGCAAAAACAATAGAATAAAACTTAATTCAGAATTAAAGGTTTATTGTGCAATTTTGGGATACTGGTTTTAATAGCATTAAATGAGAATTTAAGAAGTGTGTTTTGGATTGAAGATAGGATTTTATTCATTTGCAAAGTGTGCTTTGATTTGAATCATAGATTAAAAAGTGTGTTTCAATTCAATTCTTAGATGCATCCATCCCCCTTAGTTCATTAGTTTCAGCCCTTAGGTAGATTGCCGCAACACCATTCACAAGCCTACGCCCCCAGATTGACATTGAGGAGTAAATTGAGGAAATTCCAAAGATTGATCCAAATCCAAACCAAGATAGAATTACAAGGATATTTTTACCCATAATATCAACCACAGTTTAATCCAATCATAAATAATGATTATTGATAAGGGATTCTTACCTGTTGATCCACACTAACAATTTCTTTTGAGTGTGAAGAATAGGAAATCAATTTAGGAAATAAAAGTAAGAGATTTGCTGGCAACAAAGATTCAGTTTGTATTGTAAGTTGATATAGTTATGATGGATTAATTAATGGAAATTAAGAATTGTTAAATAGGATCAAGGTTTCATGCATATCATTACTCATATTCTATGATAGAATAATCATAACCCATTATGTATTACTGATATGATTATTTGCAAGTCTGAATTTGACTAAATTACTATGTGTATTTGTACCATGATAGAAGAAGGGAGATTACAAGAGGAGGCAGCAATGGGGCACTCTCCTAGGTATGACACCTCTATAATGGAGGATCAAGTGTCCTATAATGGAGGACCAAAGTGTCCTATAATGGAGAACCAATGTGTTCTATAATGGGGGACCAAGTAGTCCCAAGGAGGCCAAGGGGGTATCCATTTGGGGTACCAGTGGTACAATGCCTTGGGCCTAGGAGAGATGGCATTTCCAAGGCACTTGTTGTAATCTCACCCCTCCATTATGGTGAGCCAGCACAAGAGGTCAAATCATAGAGGGAAATGGCTGGAAAGATGAGATATAATAGAAAGGGGACACCTAGGTAGAGGCCAAGACATCTGCTCTTGGGCCTAGGGTAGAAAAGGTCCTAGGCACCCCATCAAGTCATGTTCTCCCATGCTCTCCTATGGTTGACCCCTCCAAGGATATTAAATTCTTTGTGATTGGATTAGTAATTTGGCCTTGAGTTTGCTAATATTTAATGATTATAATCTGCTAATCAGTATGATTGCGGTAAATGATTCTAATATGTGTGCAGGGTTTCAATTAGGGCTTCAATCAGGTGAAAGATATTCTCTAACCTATTTGTGAAATTAAAACCTTTGAGGAGCAAAAAAAATTTAAAAAGAGGCAAAGAGAGGAGATGGAAGCCATTGGTGGAGTTGGAGATTCTTCTTTTTACATGCCTCCATTTCCTCCGTCTTCGGCTACTAATAGTGCTAGTGGTAGTGGCAATGGCAGTATTAGCATTGGGCCTAGAGTTCGTGCATCTAGGTTGGATTCATACATTTTCCCATGCACTACTCAGGGTTCCCAATAGTCACTTGAGAGCATGGGTTGGAACAAAGATAAACATGATGCAGCCAAAAGTGTAATTGGAGACTTTTGGTTCTATTGTGACATTCCATTCCATGCAACCAAGTAATTCTTCTATTTGTTTTGTTTTAAAACATATAGCTTGATAGTTGATTCTTTGTCTCTTGAATTTTTATAGTTAGAGCTATGTCAAATTCAAATTTAAAATTTCCATTTTATAGTACTTATTTTATTTAATTTATTTGAGTTAGGTCTCCTTATTGGAAAAACATGGTTGATGCCATTATTGTTTGTGGAGTGGGGTTCAATGCCCCTAACGATGAGGAGGTAAAAGGCCCCAATTTGTCACAAAAGTTGGTTGATGTGAAAGCCACAATAGAGGAGCAACGAAACATATGGAGGAAGAAGGGTTGCACCATCATGACCAATGGTTGGATCGATAGAAAAATAAAACATTGCTCAATTTTCTTGTTTCTTCCTCAGCTGGTTTTACTTCCTAAAATGCATTGATTTAGTGATTAGCAGTCAAAATTTTAAATTTATGTTTTATAATTTATTGAATCATTGATTTTGTTTCTTTTTCAGGTGTCACCGTGTTCATCAAATCTATTGATGCATCCGGGAAAACCAAAAATGTTTAATTCCTTTGTGAAGCTTTGGAGTGTTAGTTTTAGATCAGAAATGTAAGCAATCAAAAAATGCAATAGATAGACAATGAACACCACATTTTACCCTGGGAAAACCCTCCTACTCGAGGGAGAAAAACCCAACAACAATATTCTCTTTATGTATTAGAAGAATAACAAGCCCTAGAAAGGGCAAATACAATACAAGGATCTGCATTTATATCTAGTGCAATTTCATGAATACATTAAGTATTAACTCTTCTCCTTGATGTTGATCTGCTGCTTAGGAAACTCAACCTGCTGTTGAAGTTCGAATTGGAGTGAATGAATTGCTTGATTGATTGATGAAATGAGGAGACACCACCTCCTATTTATACAAGCTAGGAAACCCTTCATCTAGAGCCAACTTTGAACAAGTATAATTGTTTATATAGCATGAGGCCGACTTGCCTTAAGTACATTCTATTTAAAGAAAAAATATCTCCCTAAGCTACACAACACTAACACTCCCTCTTAGCTAGGGAGGTATTTTTCCAGATATCCTCGTCATGGAGTCTCTCAACAGGACACCCACAATGGCTACACCCATTTGTGGAAAACCACATCTCAGTATCAGAGATGTACAAGAGTTCATCATGGAGTCTCTCAACATGATGTCCACATTGGCTACACCCATTTGTGGAAAACACATCTCAGTTTCAGAGATGTACAAGGATTCATCACAGAGTCTCTCAACGTGATGCCATCATGGAGTCTCTCAACATGACGTCCACAATGGCTACACCCATTTGTGGAAAATACATCTCAGTCTCAAAGATGTACAAGGATTCATCACGAAGTCTCTCAACGTGATTTCATGGAGTCTCTCAACATGACGTCTCATCTTAGTCACAGAGATGAACAAGGACTTGCACCTCATATTTCTCTGTCTCAGAGAAATATACACTACAAGGGCTTTCACCTCATATTTCTTCGTCTTAGAGAAATGTATATTACAACAAATCTTCATGATGATGTGACTCCCTTTGAAGCTCCAAGTACTTGCATCAACCTCCCGACCTCGTCCAAGATTGCTTGCAATGCTTGCCTTAGAGGAATAGTTTCCAACGCACACCTTCCACACTACTGACTTGCGAGAGTTTAGGACTGTCCTTCTCGACCTCATCCCAGATCACCCTATTCTAAATAGGTTTGCAAAGCTGCCAATGTTAAATTCAGATGCCTGTCTTGTGCAATTCTGTTCTCCATAGCTGAAGAGGTCTTCCAAGGACTTTAGCACCTGGCCTTGCAACACTACAACCCACTTAGTTGACACATTCACTTCTTCTCAGTGAGTCACAAAACTCCCTCTTGATCCCTGCCTTAGAGATTGCAAGGAAATCTTCTGGAAGTGAACTCCCCTCCATTGATTGATCTCAAAACCTTAATCCTTTTCCCAGACATGATCTCAACTTGTGTCTTGAATTCTCAGAATTTACCTCCCTTTGAATGCCATTTCCTCCTCTTCGAAGTTGCTAATTGCAATGAAAATTTGTATAGGTCTTAGTGTCTTCATCTTTCTCAATCTTCTTTTGTAGATGCAAACTCTCCATCCAAGGCTGACCCAACCTTGTGCCCTGAGAGATGTCTCCAGTGAAGGATCATTTCTCTAGCCGGCATGACTTCCTCATAGGATGCCCTAAGCTCATCCTCCCTTTTGATTCTTTATGCAATCTCTCTCCATCCTGCATTTTAGAGAGATTAATAATAGTTCATAGAATCAAACTACCTTGAAGAGAAATTTACAGACCAATGCATGATTCACTATTCCCAATGTCATTGCATGAACTACATAAAATTCATCATAAAATACTTATCTCTTTATTGATTATGTTGCAGCCATTTTATAGCTCGATCTCAATCTGCCCAACAGTTGTGCACTGTCCTTTAATTCCTTGACCTGGAACTCTTCCTTCAACTATTCCCTTTGACTCTTTCTTAAAGATTGCAGCCGGAATATGAAGTGGGTTGATTCTCCAAAATCTAACACTTAACACTGAATGGTATCGGATGTAAATATTATGTCTTCCAGCTCTACTATATGATGCCTTAATAAGCATCCCCAGAGTTTGTTCTATCTTCCACCACTAGTCACGATGCTAAGATGAATATATCTTCCATCGTTCCCGATAGAGGTGTATTCAAATTTCCCGAATATATCTTTAATACTCAAACGGTGCCATATGACTATAGATCACTTCATTTCCTCCCGTCAATGTCCTATAGCTTAAATTATGAACTTGCCTTAACAAACCAGGAGTGGCCTTAAAATAAGACAAATGACTGATTATTGATTGCTTCAATACAGGTAGCAGCCTGAATATCTGAAGATTTAATTCGAATTTCTATCTCTAACAAAGACCTCCTAACGAACTCAACATTCTCAATTGAAAAACATTTCTATGTGGCAATAATTCTTCAAGCGGTAGTTTTCTTGAATTACATTCACCGAGACATATCCACTTCCACAGTTTCTTAATTTAGACTCCCGATATGATTTGTCTTTTCCCAGCCAAGCGATAGATTCCACGTCTACACCAGATGGCAATTCAACTGTTACTTCCTGAAGCTGTGATTTCTTCAAAGAAATTAAATCGTGCCTCTACCAAATATGAACCACCTTTATATCTTTAGCAAATTAGAGTTCCATTGGCTTCTACAAAAATAATTGATGATTCCTTCTCTAAATTGCCATGAAAGCAATCCACAATTCCTTAATACAAAGTTGTTTCTGCTTTCAATCTTGTTCTTTAATAAATGAATTCTTCCCCTTTTCAAGCTTCATTGCCTCCTATAACCTTAATTTTCCATGTCTTCCTTTATTCTGTCACAGGCCCTAACAAACATGAGAGCCATGGCCAAATCTGCCACATCATCAGTCAACACACCAGGAGTATTTCCCATCACAAAGTTGCGTTGCCTGCAGTTGGCCAAATCCACCCCATCAAATCCAACACTGCTGATGGCGATGATCTCTAAACAAGGGAGAGCGTTGATTTGCTCTGCATTCATCCCATTGTGTCCACCGCATACCACACTTCTGATAGATTGATTGTGCTCCACCAAAGAACGCTTCTCGATTACGAGCTTCATAAAACTTATATGTTGTGAATTTGTGGTCCAGGGTTTCAACCAAGTATGAAACCAGATTAAATGTAATTAAAAAATTCCTGCCTACTTCACTAGTTGCTCGCCCTTTCTTCTTGCTCCTGTAATTGAATTCTATTGTTCTCCCCTGATTACCACAATTTCCTACGGCTATAACTTCTCATACAATTCTGATATTGTGAAGTTCTCCTCAATCTGCAATGTTAGCTTAGACAAATCTGATTGGATCTCCTGAACCTGCTCTAATACCATGTTCGTTTGAGATTATAAATGTAAGCAATTAGAAAATGCAACACATAGACAATGAACACCACATTTTACCCTAGGAAAACCCTCCTACTTGAGGGAGAAAAACCCAACAACAATATTCTCTTTATATATTAGAAGAATAACAGGCCCTAGAAAGGGTGAATACAATACAAGGATCTGCACGTATATCTGGTGCTATTTCATGAATACATTAAGCATTAACTCTTCTCCTTGATGCTGATCCGCTGCTTTGGAAACTTGACCTATTGCTGAAGTTTGAATTGGAGTGATGAATTGCTTGATTGATTGATGAAATGAGGAGACACCTTCTCCTATTTATACAAGCTAGGCAACCCTTCATCTAGAGCCGACCTTGAATAAGTATAATTGTTTATATAGCATGAGGCCGACCTGCCTTAGGTACATTCTATTTAAAGAAAAAATATCTCCCTAAGATACACAACACTAACATGGAGGGAGTCTTGGCTGATGCAGGTGAGGAGAATGTGGTGAAAGTAGTTACAAATAATGCAGAAAATTATGTTGCTTTAGGTAGACTATTGATGGATAGGCACCCATCATTATTTTGGACTCCTTGTGCTACTCATTGCCTTGACCTCATATTGGAGGATCTTGGCAAGATTGCATGGATCAAAGCATGTGTGGAGATAGCAAAAAATATATATCACACATGGGTCCTCAACCTAATGAGGTAATACACAGGGAAAAAGGAGTTGGCTCGCCCTAGGATAGCTCGGTTTGCTACCAATTTCATCACATTACAATCCTTGCTATAGTCAAAGGGAGCTTTGAGGCGCATGTTAGTTAGTGAGGAGTGGAATTCCTCATCATATCCTAAAACCAATGCAAGGGAAGATGTGTCAAATTGGATTTTTGATGAGAAAGGCTTTTGGGTACCTACTGTGAAGATCGTAAAGGTAAATGACAAAATGTAATTAGTAGTTAGTTACTAATTCTACATTATATTTTCATCCTTATTTTTATTTTATTTGCTTATTTTTGTTGACTCTCATGCTAATATTTCACAATAATTGCAGTTTACAAAGCTTTTAGTGGTTCTATTTTGAGTTGCTAATGGAAAGAAACCCACAATGGGCTAAATATATGAGGGCATGGATAGGACCAAAGAGGCCATTAGATCTATTTATGGGGGAGTTGATGATAAGTGTCGCCTCATTGGGAGATCATTGATAGATGATGGCACCTCCAGCTTCAGAAGCTCCTACACGTAGTTGCATATTTTTTCAATACGATATTCCAATTCCACTCTGATTTCAAGGCAGATGAGGAGGCTTTGAGTGGGCTCTACAATAGTCAAGTGGATGTTTGATTCTCGTGTTGGAGCACAAATAGTCACTGTGATTGAGAATTTTAGACTTGCACAAGGAGATCTCTTTGCATGAGATATATGCAAGGCTATTCGGTCGACATTGCAACCAAGGAAAAATTTATTAAGGGCATAATAGTAGTTTAAAAATGAACACTTTTCCTTTTTTTTTATATTAATATTAAATATTGAAACTTGAAGTTGGATAATGAGATTGATTGTTTTCTTTTTTTCTTCTCAGATGCATAGTGGGAGAGATTTGATGCTAAAGTACCAAAACTTCAAAGTATTACAGTTCGAGTGTTGAGCCAACCATGTAGTGCTTCAAATCATGAGAAAAATTGGAGTATGTTTGAGCACATACACTCCAAGAAGTACAATAGATTGTCAGTGCAAAGGTTGAATGATCTAGTTTATGTTCATTACAACCTTTGCCTTTTCCATAGACAAATATTGGGTGTTGACTTATCACCCATCATGTTAGAGGAGGTTGATCCACAATTAGATTGGATAATTGAGGCTGAGGATCCTGTCTCTAGCGATAAGGACCTTGATTGGGTTGACCAGGTGGATAGAGAGGTAGAGGCAGTAGCCATGGTAGAGGAGGATAGAGCATGAGCAAATACCTTGGATGTTGGTGTGGGTGTCACTGAGTCTTAGACGCCTACGTAGGAGGGCTGAGTGATGTAGGCTCCTTTGAGCCATAGACTTCTAGCTTTTGTTTTAATATTTTTTTGGAACTTTTGATGCCATGGATTTCCTATTCCATGAGTAATGTATACATTTGACAACATTTATATATCTATGCAATGCCCCTTTTTTGGGTTCTCTTTCTTTGCAATTGGCACTAACTTTTTGGGTTTGTGTCAGCATGTTTAGAGGGGTAAATTGATGTTACTAGTGAGCTTAGGAGGTTTAGAGGAGTCATATGACACTTTCAGATATTATTTTTGGCTTCTAATTTGGGCTTCAAGGTTCTTGGAGAGCTTAGTGGTGGTTTTTCTTAGCGTCCAGTGGTGTGTTGGTGTTCTATTGGCTCTCAGGATGGTGGTGATGGTTTTTGTTGCATTTTTGGCCATCTCGATTGTTCTCCACATTTCTTGGAGAACATTGCTATTTTTAGTGTGTTCTCGTTTTGGCATCTGACATCTTCCCTTGTCATCAGTAGCTTCCTAGTGCGACCAATTTTTGTTTTGGATGTCTTGTCGATGCTTTCTATAAAATGGTTGGAATTATTTTAATATTTACACTAGATTTATAAAGTAATATTTTAATATTACTTTAGTGTTAAATATTATAAAGTGAAAAGGTTATTTCCTCACGTTGGATGCCTAGGGGAAAAGGGGACATAAAATTATTTTTAAAAAATGCTTTTTCGGAAAAAGCAAAAATGCTATTTTAGAAAAGCAATAGAAAACAAAAAAACACTTTTTCAAAAAAAGAACGAAAAGAAAAAATGCTTTTAGGAAAAGCAACAAAACAAAAAGCAACAAAAAAGAAAAGAAAAATTCAAAAAAATCCACAAAAAAACAAAAAGTGTTTTTTCCAAAAAGCAACGATAAAGCTATAAAAGGAGGTGTGGGGCTCTCATTTGCATTATTCAAGTTTGCACACATAATAGGATGTTGGAGTGAATGGAGAAGTTCTTCCAAGGATTTATCGAGGACGAAAACCCTCTCATCAAATCACTAATTTCGGTGGTGAAAGATCCTCCCTAGCTGGTAGAGTGATTTCGCACAGGAATCACCTTGGTATTTCATGGAGTTTTTGGTTCCTAGGGTTTTTGAAATGAAAATTTATGAAGTTTTTTAGAAGTGCTTTATTTGTATGGATGAGTGCTAAGATTTGGGGTTCTTTTGGAGTGTTAGTAGATGGTTTATCAAGTTCTTCTCAATACCAGGCTGTACCTCTTTCTAGGAGGTTGTACCCTTCCATTTTGGACACTTGGGTTGTTTCAGTTGAGTTTGGGAAATGGGTATTATTGTTGAGTCCTCTCTATAGCTGGGTGACCCTCTTGGTAGGTATTTGATGTAAAATCCATCAATTATTTTATAGGAAAAATTGCTCCTCCCATGGTGAACTGTACAGATTTGGATGACTATACATTGGCTTGTTTCAGTTTAATGGCATAAAAATGGGCTGCAAACCATCCCTAAGTGGCGCTTGTTATAGCTGGAGCAGATTACAGACCTGAAAGGTTTGGCTGGAGCTAAGATAAGTAATTATGAATTAATTTTAGGGGCGCCCTGTGTGAAATCAGGAGCTCTGTGATAACTTTTAGTCATGCATAAATCACTAGTTCCTTGGGTAAATATCAATAAGCAGCTGGGAATGATATTCATTCAGGCTTGGACCATTCCAAAGTACTGCAAGTCACCTATAGGTGTATATCAGACATGATACCTCCATTTCGAAAGTGTTGAAGGTCCGCTACAGGTGTTAAATGTAATGTCCCTTACCCGAACTTTCCCTAGAATTCGCTTGTTGATTAGGTTTAGGGTTTCTTCTTTTCATATGAATGTTATCTCTTGGATTGAAACCTACATTCACATTTATCTGTTAGCAATAATATCTAGGTATCCAAAAATATAAATATAATCATAAAAGCAATAATGAAGACATAGGAGGAGTGGCATGGGTAGATCTGCCCGAAGCTATCTATCCAAGCCCAAGGGCACAAGCATCCAATTAGGAGAACCCACCCCTTGGCCCAAAGCTGAACATCCAAACCAAGACAATTCCACACTTGGAGTGGCGTGCTTAGTGGAAACACGTGTACCTGCTTTCTCTACCCATGTCATCACCTCAAAAGAAACTTAACTTATTGTGGACAGTCGGGTGAGCGGATGAGTGGCTTGAGCCTACCACCCCTCTATGGTCGCGATGGATCTTGAGTGGGACTCCCACCCCTCTATGGCCCACCCATGCCTTGGGACTGGGTGGACTATGAGTGGAATTTCCACCCCTCTAGGGCCCATCCTTGCCTTGGGTTTTGGGGGCGGACTTAAATGGGGTTTTTAGGCACCAATTCCCTTGCACCCTTCCTCCCAATAAGCTTACAAACATTGAGAAGACAATCTTTTAGCAATCAAGTACACTTGTATTCACTATTGATTTTTATCAAATCATTTCATAGACTAGCTATAATCATGATAATATTAAAGAAACCATAACCATTTTATAGAACAATTATAATCAGGATAATATCAAAAGAAGCATTGTATTAGTAGTTGGATCAGCAACATCTAGTATGTATTTCTAAAACAATTATAGATATGCAATGTTGTTAATCCTATCACATCTCTTTCTACACATATGTAAATAGCCCCATGAACAAATATAAGCTAAGAGACAAGGAATTTATCAAAAAAAATAAATAGAACTAATAATTTCTGACGTGCAACAAACTAAATTATTAGATTCTTGCCCTGGGTTGTTTGTGCATACTAAAGCTCAGGTTATTCGGCTTATGACAATCCAAAGTTGGTCATAACAGAGAAACAGTCTCTATCAGGTCATGAAATTAGTCCCTTGTACATAATAAATGGATTGCCTGGTATCATTATTAATGCACAACATACCTCAACATCTTACGTATGAATGATTATCTAATTCGGTTATTTGGAGATGCTAAATATTATTTGCTAAGTGAATTCATTTCACCTGAATTGCAGTATTCCTCCAAGTTGTCTCTGATTTCCTACTTGTCTATTCTCCCTCTTCACACCATAGGCTGGGTGTCTCTACTGGGTTCGATGCCTTTAGTTTGCTTGGTTCGATGCCTTTTGGAGGTTCTCGGGGAGTACTTGATCTAACGTCTTAGGTGTATATTTCTTGGTTATTCCATTTACAATCCCTATTCATATCTTGCTAAGGGACCTGTTTTCGCCAAGAGGAGCGACTCCTCAAGAGAATCTTCCTCATCGCATCGCTTCTTTAACGTAATAAGTCCTTCCATTTATTAACAATGATTTTAATGTTTAGCTTTCACATTATCATTGGTTTGTTGACTCTGGCACAACAAATGGAGACGATCTCAATAGAAGATTAATAATTTCACTTAGGTGGAGTTTTGATAATATATTGATGCCTTGGGTTTACAAGATATCCAATTATAATGTCAATTATTCTACTTTATATTATATTATAATTATTGCTTAGTGTACACTCATAGAATACTTACATAATATTTATAATAGTGTAAATTTCATTTTATTTATAATATACCTAATTTGCTAAGTTATCCGTATTTTACCATTATAATATTATGATTTGATAACTATAGTTGTAATATAATTCAATTGTAGTTATAATAATATTAAGTTGTAATGAATAATATTTGTAATTTAAATATATATATATATTTTATTTTATTTACTTATCGTCCAATATCATTTATTTTCAATCTTATTGATTTGGGGACATGACATTAAATCAGATTTGCAATATGCAGACCTGTTGTATCATTTTCTACCTCATGAACTGATTGATATCTGCCTATAATGAGTCATCGTTGATGCTGGTAAGGAGGTATTTATCTATTGAATGTTTAGTGACTAATATATTAGTCCAATATACTTATTATGGAGTGCTCCTTTAATTATGATAATGTAACCAGTAAATGCAAATAAACTGATTTTATTATCAGTCATTATTTAAATGAGTTTGCTTAGCTCCTTTCTAATTTATGATATTTGTGGTCAAGCATAATGGTATTGTGGTAGAGTTGGTCAAGCTAAATGATCTTCAATGGATAAACTCCAAACTTTTGATCTGCAAATAAGTATTCTATGAAACTCTTGATTAGTCCTTCAATGAAGCACAATGTTGACTTTTGGATGAAGCCAATCTCACAGGCAATCCTTTGGAAGATCTTTCACAATCTCAGGTATGCGAATCAATGAGAGTTTTCGTTCTCAATGATCAAGAAATGAAGAAATTGCAGAAACCCTAGATTTCCTCTTCTCCACAGCAAAAACTTCAAAATCAAATATCAAATCTTGGATGATTAACAATAGCCTCAGTTAATCCCTTTTATAATCTCTCAAGAAGAAGTTGACCCTCTAGAAGCTTCTTTTCAATCAATTAAAATAATATTAAATGTGCATTTAAACTTTATAAAATATTTCCTCGGAATGGGCACCCATTTAATTAATCATTTAATGTACTTGAAGTCATTAAATGTCCCCTTTAGACATAAAGTTATAATATAACTTTATAATATGCTTTAAATGATTAATTATTATTAAAGTCACCTTTAATAATAATTAAATGATATAACTTGCACATTAATCCTTATTTCGCCAGGCTAACTGAAAACTGGGATCAACACTACTTCCCCAACGCATCTAGATGCTTTACTATAAATAGCCTATTGTACCCCAAATTAAAAAATTTCTTACACTTAGACATTTTGAAGAAATGAGTAAAAGTCTTGTTAAATTTGTCAAAAATGTCAAAATTTGGGTGTGCGTGTCTTGCATGAGGGGTAAAAATGTGAAATTTCCAAAATCTGATGATCTGGGTCTACTCAGAGCAACCTAATCTACAAAACCTATATCTCAGTTTTTCATCCCTACTTTTTAGGAAAATTGCTATTTTTAGAAATTTTCTAAAAATAGTAATTTTTTTTGGGTTTCCTTCAAAACAGATAATGGTAAAACTTTCTAAAAATAGAAATTTGATCCATTAGGGTTCAAACTGATTTTGATTGGCTCAAATACTTCCTCATCAGGTTGGTGTAGTCAAAATCAAGAAACGAGTAGTTTTACCCTAATGGGTCTATTTTGCTTTTTCAATTTCAGAAAACATTTCAGGAGCTTCAAAAGTCATCAATGGAGGTCAGTTAGCTACCAAGCGCCAGATCCAACATGCAAGCATTGAGAAGAAGATGGAATGGCAAATAAGCATGAAGAACGAGGAAGATGGTGAAAAAAGTGAAATTTTGACTAAGTCTGCTTGACTTGGGCGCCCCAGGTGAAGAAAGGCTCTCATCTTTTTAGGGCACCAAATGATGAAATTAGGGTTTGAGCTCCCAAGGAAAGTTGCTCAGTTTTCTTCTAGCTCCGCAATGAATCCAACAGTGCGGTCATCGGATCATCTAGTCGTTCGGGATTCGAAATCAAAAGGAGGAGTTTTAGACAAAAGACAGAATGCAAATCATGGAAATCTTTAAAAATTTGACTAAGTTTGGGAACTTTGGGCGCCCTAGGTGCCCAGCTTTTTGAAAGGCTAAATCCAACAGTTAGGGTTTGCGGATAAGATCAATCTCTTCAAAATTCAGTTTGCTTTGCAATGGATATCTTTGTCAGGGCATCCGACTGGCCAATCTCCAAAAAATCCATATCAAAGTTGAAGGTACAGAATGAAGGTTTCAACTTTGAAAGATGAAAATCAAGAAAATGGCTAAGTCTGGAGGGGTTGGGCGCCCCAGAAGGAGATAGGCGCCCTTGATTTTGAGGGCTTAAACAGTTAAATTTTCCAGGAGAACCTCTAGCATGATTTCTTTAGATTTGAACAGGATTTCCAATGATATCTTCAGCACATTAATCGAAGTTGGCAGTCGTCAGATGCAAAAGGCTAAACAAAGGGTTCAACACAAGCTAAAAGTCAAAATTCAAAAGAAAAGGTGAAAACATAGAGAAATTGGCTAACTCTGGTGAAGTTGGGCCCCCCAGCTGGCCAGGGGCGCCCAAGCTTTTGATGCCCCAGATTCAATTTTTTGATGAAGTTACTCCCAGAGGATCCCCTTTAGGCTCCGTAACAAGTCTAGCCGTTAGCCAATCCGAGCTTCAGATCATCAGATTTGACAAGATCATTTGTAGAAGAGAAATTGATGAGGAAACTAGAAATATTCTAAGTTTGCTTAAGTTGGGCGCCTTTGTAGAGAAAGGGCACCCAAGGTTTTGAAGCTTGAGATGATAGAATTTGCAGTTGTAGTGCCCAAGATCACTTCGTCGGATTCAACCAAGCTATCTAGTGAATTTGACAGTTAGTCGATCTGATTAGCATAACTCCCGGAATCAAGATTTTATCAGAAGATCAAAGGGAAATGAAGAAATTGAAAATCATGCAAAAATGGCTAACACTGTGAAGGTTCAGAGCCCTTGGAGGAAATAGGCTCCCATGAATTTGAAGGTCAAAACGAAGTTTTTAGCCAGAAGTGCCTCCCAAGTGATCTTCTCAGAATCATTCAAGCTTTGTGATGAATCATCCAACTCATCCATCCGATCAACCTGGAAGCCAGAGATCAAAGGCCAAACAGGGGTTCAAAATTGAGAAAAGTTTAAAAAATCCAAAAAAATGGTTAAATTTGGAAGAAGTTGGCGCCCCTAACCAAGAAGGACGCCCAACTTGCCATGCCTTAGTCAAAATTCTCAAAATTTCAAAGTTGCATGATGAAGGATGAATGCCCAAATTCATTGAACAAGCTGAGTTTAGGGTTTAAATCTATTTCAAGCCCTAAATCTATTGAAGACATCTCTGCTTTTCAATTCTCATCATTATTGCAAGTGGCATTCAAAGGATAAAAGTGGAGCAACAACTTTGAGGTTTTATTTCATGATTCAAGAACTCAAGTTTGCTGGTTATTCATCAAATTTTTTAGACCAGTAGCATAAGGCCTCACTTTTTCATGCTTTTTCATTCAGAAGATCAAATTTTTGAAGAAGGCCAAGATTTTCAATTTTTAGCCATCTGGGTCTTGTCATCTCATTCTTCTGAAGAATTTTTCAAGAAATTTTCATCAAGTTGTAGTAGCTGCTTTTTCCTTGCATGT